>BROG01000351.1:630000-740870 GCA_030159075.1 Atrina japonica | reverse complement strand
CAGGTGGCCATCTTGGATTTTGACTAAAGGAAGTTTGTTACAGCTACTTCTGAGAAAGGACTGAAGGGGTCTCCTTGAAATTTGTCATGAGAGTTCCCCTTGAGGTCTAATTGTGCATATTACACTTTCAGAGAGATTGGAATCCTAGATGGCCGATAACTGGCCATCTTAGATTTCGATCAAAGGAAGTTTGTTACTGCTACTTCTCAGGAAGGACTGATGGGATCTCGTTGAAATTTGACATAAAGTTCCCCTTAAGATCTAGTTGTACATATTGCATTTTGACAGAGATCAGAATCCAATATGGCTAACAGGTGGCCATCTTGAATTTTGACCATAGGAATTTTGTTACTGCTATTTCTCAGAAAGGACTGAAGGAATCTCTTTGAAATTTGACTTGAAGGTTCCCCTTGAGGTCTTGTTGTGCATATGACATTTTCAGAGAGATTGTATTCCAATATGGCTGACAGGCAGCCAGCCATCTTGGATTTTGACAATGGAAGTATATATTTATCAGAATGTACTGAAGGAATCTTTTTGAAATTGATTATGGAGGCTCCCCTGGAGGTCTAGATGTGCATATTACATTTTCAGAGAGATCAAATTCGTGATGGACACCTGTCAGTCATGTTGAATTCCATTCTCTCTGAAAATGTTATATGTTCAGTTCAAGTTCAGTTTCGCTATTATCTTGTGAAAAAAGTATTTCACATAAATATGAATTTAAGTTCAAATTCAATGTTGAGATGCAAAATAAGAGAAAATAACAGCCTGTCATAGATTAGACATAGAACATTCCATGGTGGGATCTCTTGTCAAAAACAAAATCATTATCTGCCAACCACTGAAACCTTTAGTAAGGGAGATCTCCCCTCAGGTATTACAGCTGAGGGGGAGATTTTGCGTGGACGACATTTTCAGCCTAAATATATGACCTGTACACTACATACATTACAAAACACCAATGAGGGTTAATAGATATACTTGATTTCTTCAGTTCATTTTTATATTCAAGGGTGGAAAAATTTAATTTTTTAGCATTTGCCTAAGGGCTAGGGCCTATGTGAAATTTACTTGCCCCACCTGTAATTTCACTTGTCCCACCACAAGACCAGATATGGCATACAACTAAGGCCAGACATAAAATATTCTCTGTTTGCTGTTTACCGACTCTACCATTTTACCTATGGGTAGGTACGTAGGGAAATTATTTTATTTTATTGTATAATTTTCTGGCATCGAGTTGGGAAATGATATATTGTTCCCTCGCATGTAAGTACTGATGTCATTGTGCAGTCCATCATTTTCTATACAAATTATAATGAAAATAATTGTAATTGAGGACACATTTAATATATCATAAATGTTTGAGACAGACAGGAGAAGAGAGAGGTTATTTTTGAAATTTCAACAAGTTTCACAGAGGATCATGACAGTATCAATAAATTGTATGCAGATATTCTGGAATCTATCTGTATGCGGGCCGCGCCGCACGTCACAATAGTGTCTCATGCTACATGTTCTATTTTGTGTATCATTTCGTGATTATTTGTACATGTATGCACTAGAACATTATTAAAAGTACATTTATACAAAGACATTTAAGATTTGACATATTGTACAACAATTATCTATCGAAATGAAATGGTCATTTCGTAGTATTTGTTCACTGGTTGCAAGTTAAACAGACTTGTCAGTATCAAATCAGAGGCTCAACTTGATCTCCCAACTATCGGCAATCCATGTGGTGGAAAGTTTGCGTGTCATTTTTCAAATTTCGGGACATTTATCGTTTTTCTAAGGAAATGTTATAAAATTGGGAGAAAGAAGGGGTTTTTAAAATAAAGATCTGGAGGTCGGGAAACAAGACCAAAATTGGGAGTCTCCTGCAGAAATCAGGAGAGTCAGCAAGTATGTGTTGATGGCATACAGGTCAGTGTAACACTTAACTATTAAAAAATCCAAAACATTTTGAAATTTTAGTTAATCGAAATTTTAACTAAAACCTAAAATATCAAATACATGTATCTAAGACCATTTTGAAACTTAAGATTTTTAGATTTTTTACCAAAAATCGAAAATTTCAAATGTCAATAACCGTTTAGAATTTATATTTTGACCAAAACCCTAAGATATTAAATCGATTACTCAGTTCAGAAAGGATGTAAATGATAAAACTGTAAAGTGAGTTAAGTACCACTACCTATTAAACCTATTATCACATAGAAAGTGTAGGAAACAGGTGTAACTGTATGTTTGTCAATGTACGCTTAATGTATTTCAGAAAAGGTTTGTAAGTGAAAAGGTTATGACTGGCTAAGTTAAGAAAGGATGTAAGTGCACTTGGGTCAAAGGAAAACGGTTGTTACTGAAGAACTCTTCACACAAGGAGGGATATCATAGCAATAACAGACTTGTGTCTTAACACAAGGAGGGATATCATAGTAATAACAGACTTGTGTCTTTACACAGGAGGGATATCATAGCAATAACAGACTTGTGTCTTTACACAGGAGGGATATCATAGCAATAACAGACTTGTGTCTTAACACAAGGAGGGATATCATAGCAATAACAGACTTGTGTCTTTAACACAAGGAGGATATCATAGCAATAACAGACTTGTGTCTTAACACAAGGAGGGATATCATAGCAATAACAGACTTGTGTCTTAACACAAGGAGGGATATCATAGCAATAACAGACTTGTGTCTTAACACAAGGAGGGATATCATAGCAATAACAGACTTGTGTCTTAACACAAGGAGGGATATCATAGCAATAACAGACTTGTGTCTTAACACAAGGAGGGATATCATAGCAATAACAGACTTGTGTCTTTACACAGGAGGGATATCATAGCAATAACAGACTTGTGTCTTTACACAGGAGGGATATCATAGCAATAACAGACTTGTGTCTTAACACAAGGAGGGATATCATAGCAATAACAGACTTGTGTCTTAACACAAGGAGGGATATCATAGCAATAACAGACTTGTGTCTTTAACACAGGAGGGATATCATAGCAATAACAGACTTGTTTCTTAACACAGGAGGGATATCATAGCAATAAACAGACTTGTGTCTTAACACAAGGAGGGATATCATAGCAATAACAGACTTGTGTCTTTACACAGGAGGGATATCATAGCAATAACAGACTTGTTTCTAAACACAAGGAGGGATATCATAGCAATAACAGACTTGTGTCTTAACACAAGGAGGGATATATAGCAATAAAACATAGGATATCATAGCAATAACAGACTTGTGTCTTAACACAAGGAGGGATATCATAGCAATAACAGACTTGTGTCTTTACACAGGAGGGATATCATAGCAATAACAGACTTGTTTCTTAACACTAGGAGGGATTTCATAGCAATAACAGACTTGTGTCTTTACACAGGAGGGATATCATAGCAATAACAGACTTGTTTCTTAACACTAGGAGGGATATCATAGCAATAACAGACTTGTGTCTTTACACAGGAGGGATATCATCATAGCAGATACACAGGAGGGAGACATTGTGTTTCTAAACACAAGGAGGGATATCATAGCAATAACAGACTTGTGTCTTAACACAAGGAGGGATATCATAGCAATAACAGACTTGTGTCTTTACACAGGAGGGATATCATAGCAATAACAGACTTGTGTCTTAACACAAGGAGGGATTTCATAGCAATAACAGACTTGTGTCTTTACACAGGAGGGATATCATAGCAATAACAGACTTGTGTCTTAACACAAGGAGGGATATCATAGCAATAACAGACTTGTGTCTTTACACAGGAGGGATATCATAGCAATAACAGACTTGTGTCTTAACACAAGGAGGGATATCATAGCAATAACAGACTTGTGTCTTAACACAAGGAGGGATATCATAGCAATAACAGACTTGTGTCTTAACACAAGGAGGGATATCATAGCAATAACAGACTTGTGTCTTTACACAGGAGGGTCTAACAACACACAGGAGGGATATCATAGCAATAACAGACTTGGTTTCTTAACACAAGGAGGGATATCATAGCAATAACAGACTTGTTTAACACAAGGAGGGATATCATAGCAATAACAGACTTGTGTCTTAACACAAGGAGGGATATCATAGCAATAACAGACTTGTGTCTATAAGCAACACAGACTTGTGAGGGGGATATCATAGCAATAAACAGACTTGTGTCTTAACACAAGGAGGGATCATAGCAATATAGTCTTAACACAAATAACAGACTTGTGTCTTTACACAGGAGGGATATCATAGAAATAACAGACTTGTTTCTTAACACAAGGAGGGATTTCATAGCAATAACAGAGACTTGTGTGCAGTGGCATTTACTGAACTTTCCACGGCGGTTGATCTAATATTTCCTCATAACTGCCTTAGAAATGATATTACATATGTTCCATTGATTGTTTCATCAACTCAGTAATTTTATCATAAATGGATTTCTGGGATCAAATCAAAGCACATTTTGTAGTTTGGGGTTAATAATACATTATATTAATGGAAAATAACACATACATGTGCATTTCAGATGCATTAACTCAACTTCAAGATTGAAATTTCCAAATCACGCTTTTATTCGTAAGTGTTTGCTTTTTGAATTGACGAAGAAAAGTAACAATTCGCTGAAAAATATAGGTCTTCAAGACTTGTCAAAATATATGCTATAAAAAGTCATTCCGGCATCCTTTATGAGTTTTAAGATATTTTAAATTTGCTTTCAAATCTTATAGATTCTAAGCAGTTATTGATATTTGAAATTTTGACTGTTCTGAACAGAAACGTCTTTTCCTTAAACTTAAATTTACAAATAAAGGCATAGACGCTATAAACATTGGCAATGTTCTAAATCACAAAAAAGTTCAGTCCTGTATTCCACCATATTTTAAACTGAAGACCACGCCTTGCATTTCATATAGCTGTACACCTAGCATCGCATCCAAGCTATTCAATTACAAACAGGTTTTGCAGTGCCTAGACATCAACCATCTTCTACACAACACTGTCACATGTTCATGTGCTTCATCTCCTTTCAAATACAATACTATCGGGCATGTCATTACCGGCGACGTTTCTATTGTTGAAAATGAAAGCCTAAAAAATCTCATTTTAAGGGGCCCTAAATACTGGGAAGCCCGTTCTTTTAATTGGCGTCAGAATTTCAGTTTAGTTATGGATTCTGTCGAAGATTATGCCAGACGATGGGCCAAACATGAAGACGTAGAACCAGACACTTTGTCTGAATGGCTGAAAGCCATAGGATGGTTGATAAAATCTTGTATTCGAAAACTTAAAGGGACTATGAAAACACGTTATCCCTCTGTATTTAATGATCCAGAAGTAGTAACTGAACTGGATAGGTTACATGACCAATATGTACTAGTACCAGCAGACAAAGCCTCAAATAATATAGTTTTTATTTGTAAGGCACATTACTATAATTGTTTATTAGAAGAACTTGGGTTTAATATGAATTCTGGTAATCCTATATACACACGTAGCTCACTTTCAAAGGACGAGATCCTTCAAAATCATGTATCCGTATTATGCTCATTTGATATACCTACAACGGATACCGATTTCGAGCTACCATATTTATATTGGATACCTAAACTTCATAAAACCCCATATAAGCAAAGATACATAGCAGGATCCAGCAAATGTTCTACCAAACCTTTATCTTTACTCCTTACCAAGATATTGACAGCCGTTAAGGAGAAACTTCAACAATACTGTACAGTTACTTATTCCAGAAGCGGTGTAAATCAGGTGTGGATACTTAAAAATTCTTGACAGCTTTTAGAAAATTTGAAGGCACACAATTTTTCTCGAATTCACAGTATCAAAACTTATGACTTCTCTACTCTTTACACTACTATTCCACATAAAAAATTAAAAGAAAGACTTTTCAGCATCATAGACAACTGCTTTTTCACTAAAGGTGATACCCGAAAATTTAAATATCTAGTGATTGGCTATCAGGATACTTATTTCGTCAAACACCACTCTGATTCTACACATAAATATACTGAAGTTGATATAAAAAACATGCTGGAATTTCTAATAGACAATGTATTTGTAATGTTCGGAGACGTGGTCTTTCACCAAACTGTCGGCATTCCTATGGGAACCAATTGTGCTCCTTTATTGGCCGACCTGTTCCTTTATTCATACGAAGCAGACTTCATTCAGAAACTGCTGAATCAAAAGAAGAAAAAGTTAGCGGTGTTTTTTAATTTGACATTTAGATATATCAACGACGTTTTGTCAATTAATAATGACAATTTTCATACAATGTAAATGCGATATATCCCAGCAAACTAGAAATTAAAGATACAACAGAATCAAGCACACACGTTTCATACTTAGACATTTTACTTAATATAAACACAGACGGGAAATTAGCAACGAAGCTATACGATAAACGCGACGATTTCGGCTTTCCCATCGTAAATTTTCTACATTTAAGTAGTAATATCCCTCAGTCACCCGCATATGGAGTTTATATTTCACAAATGATCCGATATGTCAGGGCGTGCAAAACATATGAAGATTTCATATACAGAGGTAAACTACTCACTGACAAATTATTGACACAGGGATAATGAAAACCGCGTTTAATGTCAACGTTCCGCAAATTTTACGGTCGGTATAATAGTCTTGTTTGCGACTACTCTGTTTCACTAAGTGAAATGTTGAGTTGCCTTTTCGCTGGCGGTTGTTGAGATGTCTGTCCCAATTGTGATGAGGATACACTCCTCACGTGTTTCATTGGACTTGACTGTGGACTCAAGGCGGGTGTGACCGGTCGGCAGGGGATGCTTACTCCTCCATGGCACCTGATCCCACCTCTTGGTTTCCAGAGGTCCGTGTTTGTCCATATTTTACCAGATTTGTGTCTATGTCCTGGACATTCTATTGATTTATACTTTGGTATCTGAGGTTTTTATATTTCAATTATTACTTAATATTAGACACTTGTGACAAACTTGATGTTAAAAGCTATTGACCGAACCATTTACAATTCTTTTACATGATTAAGATACAAATGAGTTTGTGGTCCAGTTGCATGTATTGGCATTTCACTGTGAAGGTGGACATTAAAAGCTGAGAAACTCGCGGCAGTTTTTGGCAAATATTTTTTACATGTAACGCTACACATATTGACATAGAGATTCAAGCAACTGAGGGGAAGTACACTGTAAGGGTATAGTACTGTTACATAGAAACTTGAATATCTATACAGCAATATATATAAGCATAAGGCTTTATTATCATCACATCACTGATCTATGTACTTAAGGATTGTTTTTCAATTTTGGAAAAACGTGGAATATACATGCAATGGCTCATGGGGGAAATCTGTGCAGCACGAAGTGCTAAAGAATGTGAAAAAAATTATGTTTGCATGGTCAAGAATGTACTTATTTTAGAATAAACTTGTGTGCTGCACCCATTGTCTTTGCTAATTGGTTAACTCTAAATAACATGCTGCAGTTCCTCAGTAAAAAGTCTGGTTTCCTGTATTAAAATCAACCTGCAATATCTTTCAAATATATGTTGCCTAAACAATGTATATTTTTCAGTGTGGATTGTATTATACCAGCCACGGACATACAGTTATTATACAGGCCCATAAGTCTCTAGTTACGCCGCCTTAAAACCTACGATTACCATCAACTCGTATCAGTACCTGATTTTTTTCCTTTTGGAGATAATCTAACATAAGAATACCCTCAGGTATCCACAAAAAACTGTTGCCTATGACCCCTATTGACGTCCTGATAAGGATCGTTAAATATGTTCTATAATCATCTTACTATAGGACATTTAAACCTCTATGACCATCTTACAATAGGACCTTCAAACCTCTATGGCCATCTTACGATCTAACAATGGGACCTTAAAACCTCCATGGCCATCTTACAATAGGATGAACCTTTAAACCTCTATGACCACCTGACAATAGGACCTTTAAACCTCTATAACAATCTTACGATAGGGCCTTTAAACCTATAAACCATCTCACAATAGGACCTTCAAATATCTATGGCCATCTTACAGTAGGGTGGACCTTCAAACTTCTATGACCATCTTACAATAGGACCTTTAATTGTCTACGACCATCTTACAATAGGACCCTCAAACCTCTATTACCATCTTACAATAGGACCTTTAATTGTCTACGACCATCTTACAATAGGACCCTCAAACCTCTATTACCATACAATAGGACCTTTAATTGTCTACGACGACCCTTACAATAGGACCTCAAACCTATTACCATCTTACAATAGGACCTTTAATTGTCTACGACCATCTTACAATAGGACCCTCAAACCTCTATTACCATCTTACAATAGGACCTTTAATTGTCTACGACCATCTTACAATAGGACCCTCAAACCTCTATTACCATCTTACAATAGGACCTTTAATTGTCTACGACCATCTTACAATAGGACCCTCAAAACTCTATTACCATCTTACAATAGGACCTTTAATTGTCTACAACCATCTTACAATAGGACCTTTAATTGTCTACGACCATCTTACAGTAGGACCTTTAATTGTCTACGACCATCTTACAATAGGACCCTCAAACCTCTATTACCATCTTACAATAGGACCTTTAATTGTCTACGACCATCTTACAGTAGAACCTTTAATTGTCTACGACCATCTTACAACAGGACCCTCAAACTTCTATTACCATCTTACATTAGGACCTTTAATTGTCTACAACCATCTTACAATAGGACCCTCAAACTTCTATTACCATCTTACATTAGGATTTTTAAACATCTATGGCCACCTTACAATCTAACCATAGGACTTTCAAACCTCTATGCCCATTTTATGATAGGACCTATAAACCTGTATGACCATCTTGCAATAGGATCTTTAAGCTTCTACAACCATCTTACAGTAGGACTTTTAATCTTTTTCGAACTGAACCTTGGCAGCCCCGTTTGTCTATGTCTTTAGTCATTTTCAAATGGAATAATATTTTCCTTATTCATGTGCAAAGTCTAGCAAACAGTCATGTTCAATCTTTAAAATAAACTTTAGAAACAGGCAACTGAAAACTGCCATCAAGAACAATATACTGGTTTGTCACTCTTTGTTGTATTCTGTGCTAGAGGTGTACTCTATAGTAAAACATCAATCTATCTGTTATTAATCCATATGAGTAATTTGAACCTGATTTGTTCTTGGATGATGTTGCCTTAAATTCAGTTACACCCTTGACATCTTTGGCAACTTCAACAAACAATGAGAGGTAAAGGGATGTATCTGCCATATTTTGAGACAGGGAGTACATTTGAATTTGGTAGTATAGTAGGCAATTAGACCTTTATACACCTTGTATTTTTAACAGCAAATGGTTTTTCAAAATTAATCTTTTGTATTTCTTTAGGAGTTTTGAACATTCAAATTCGATTTCTGAATTTCTTTTTTCACTTACATCCTTTCTGCACTGAAGTAATGAAATATCAAAATTCGTTTGAGTTTTTAGGTCACCTGAGCATAGCTCATGGTCACATATTGCAATCATGTTTTGTCTGTCGTCATGCATCATCCATCATACGTCCTTAACTTTTTACATTTTCGACTTCTACTCAAGAACCAGTGGGCCAATCTTAACCAAACTTGGCATATAGCATCCCCATGTGAAGCCGCATCAAGTCTGCGAATGCCCATGGGGGCGGGGTGTCTTGTTAAGATTTTGGAATTTTAGATTTTTGATGTTTCAAAGTTCCAAAAACTTAAACAATGTGTTTAAGCATCCAAGTGATCAGGATCCCATACTGCAACTGAAATTATACTTAGCACTAATAGCATCCTCATAAGGCCAAAACAAATGTATTATTCAATTGATGGCTAATATATAGGTCTATGGTTGTGCAGATGCCAACACACAGATCATGAGAACTCAGTAGAAGGATAAGTGATCCTTATAAATTTTGCTGTGCTAATAACATCAGCATTTAAGTCTATAACTGATAGATTATAGATATGTTTTATCAGGCATCAACTAGACCAGTAAATTACTAAATTTCACTGGTCATAGCAAAATTTTACCGGTCCTTATACATTTGAAAATGTTACTGAAAAAAGCAATTGACAAATAAACTGTTGTATATCTTCATTTATTTATTCCTTTTCATTCCCTGCTCGCATTTCTTTGCACACCAAACACATCATCCTGACCTTATCATCCTATGATAACCACTTTCTCCCTTCCAGCCATTCTGGATAGAAGTACGGGCTCGTATTTAGGCTGCCAGACAATTTAGGTATTTTAGATTTTTGGTCAAAAATATTAGAATCTGAAATTCCAAAATGGTTTTATATATTTGTAATTTTAAGTTTTGCTAAAAAATCTAAAAATCTAAAATTCCGAAATCTTTTGGATTTTTGAATTGTTAGGTATAACACTGACCTATTCAAAGCTTCAGAAATATTAAAACACAATTTTGAGTACCGTACTTAACATAATTATTCATTTTTTACAGGAAATTCATGTGTGATGCAAAAATTTATATCTGAATTATGAAGAAAAGTAATGATATGTTTCCAAATCACTCAAACCTGAAAGTTTTACAAATTATTATACAGCCAAAAATAACATACAGGCTATCAGAATCAAGTGTTTCGATGCAATTAAGCAACGACGTCCACCAGTGATCGAGTACAATGGTTGGCAATATCTTGTCCAATTTCCAATTCATCTCCGACCTTCGAGTGCTCCATCTATTGTTTTCTGTCCCATGTGATATCGTTTTATGCTCCTTTGCATACTGCTGTTTCCTGCGCTTTTTTTCCATGTCAATTAAGGTTTTTCTCACAACAATTCTACATGTAGGTGTTTTTGTTTTGCTCACCATATTGCTGCAGAATCGCGGGTCACGTGTCGCTGGTCTTTAAATGACTAGGCCGAAATTTGCATATCTGTACACCATAGTATACAGAAGAATTCCTATGGATTTCTACCTAATAACTCCATTAATACATCAAATTTTTTTTAACATTATTTCATTTTCGTGGGTTAGGAATGGTTTTCTAAAGAAAATGTCAAAAATTACAATAATGTCCCTAGAATGTGACAAACACATTCTAAACAGTATCAATATATTATACTGTGTATTATCAGTTTATCAACACTTATCACCTGGTAAAGGGTACACTGGGATTGAAAAGGTTGGAAGGTAAGGTCACAACAAATTAATACCTTGCTCGAAGGAATCTCCGCTCTGATTTTTCGGAATTTTACTTTTTACTCAGAAAAAAAAATCATCCGATCCGTGTTTTTTTTGTTTTTTATTTTTCATTTCCATTTCCAGTTTCTATTCGTTTCGTTTCATTTTGCAGACTACGGAGGTAAAAATAGATCGACACTTGATGATGATCATGGATGAATCGATCAATGTCTTTGCTTCTGTGTGGGAAAATGGTAGAAATATTCGCCCAAATACTCATTTTTTCTTTGAAGAAGTTAATGACTCTTGGTGATTTGTTTGAAAAAAAAAGTTATTTCAAAAGATGACATGCTAGGCCTCATCATGGCTCATGAGCATCGAAATTATGGAATTACCGAAAACACGGTACTCAGTATATACCGAAAACATAGTACAAATCACAGAAAACATGGTATAATTCGCAGAAAACACGCGTGTATGGACTCAAAATCATTCAAGGAAGTATTTCAAGTGCTACTTTTTAACTTAAACGTAATGAATATTAGCTGTAACAATAGCTTTTTCATTTTTGTTATCTGAATCAATCTTGCAAAACAATTTCAATTTTATCAACATGGCGGTGGTGTTTAACACCGAAAGTTTCTGATATGACTACGAGAAAAGTTCAGGAGCTAAAATTTTGTCTTTAGTATATTTAATTGATACACTCAAATGCATGTTTTCAGCAATTTGTGCCGTATTTTAAACAGTCACTGTTTTCGGCAAACTGTCTCATGTTTTTGGTAAATGACCCATGTTTTCGGTAATTTGTAGGACCGGAAATTATGTGTTGTGTTAAGTCCTCAGGTGTTGTCAATGTGAATTTTAGTGGCAATATTTCATTCTGTGAAGAACGTGGACTGAAATTTATAAAAATTGTTGTTTTGAAACCTGAGAACCCTGCAGAGGGTGCTGCTACATCTTGTTTAAATTCAACAAAAACAAATGCTTTCAAAATTTTGATGGGCACAGTGAATACTTTAAAATTATTATAAACTTCACACAACAAATTGAACTTTTTGTATTTCAATACACCAAGTAATTTTAAAGTTTATTTTTAAATCAATAGTTGTAATATTCCAAGTAGTAATATTTTATCACTGAATAATACTGACATTACTGTATTCTTACATTATTGTATTGAATAATTCTTTTTAAAGATTTTTATCTCTCTGGAAAGTGAAGGTTGATGCAGATATGGAGTATATATCAAGGCATAAACATTCCATTCACTGAAAGAAATGGTCTCACATATATATATATATATATATATATATATATATATATATATATATATATATATATATATATATATATATATATATAGTGAAACCTCGCCTAAAGATTACCTCTCATTTAACTTTAAGACTGTACATATTTAGTCTTTGGTCGTCATGATAGACAGGTTCTAGTGGACATTTATTTGTAGTATTGATAATGTACTGTATAGGTAATTGAAAAAGAGAGCTGTGTCATAATGAAACAAGTGAATGATCTTGTTTATTGATAAATCAATTTGACAAACACATTAACGTAGGTGAATGATTTCAGCCATCTCTTGTCACACATGTTTACAAATAAATAAGCAATGGGATATATACAATGTAAGTTGAAATTACTTCTTACCATCATTTTAACATCATAAACATAAGATCAGAATTGAGCAACCCGGAGTTCGTATTACATTGAATTCTTTGATGTCATATTTTTATACCAAAATAATTACTTGGCAACACATTTTATCTTTTTGTATCTCCAAAGATCAAGAGTTACTTGTGCAGTTGTGTGACTGTTGCCCAGAGGTGGACCTCAGTTGATGACCAATATTGGACTTTGGGTCACCTATCAGCTAATGAGACAGTCATTGATTTTTTTCATATCACTGACCTTTTGGCCAATGAATGACCATTTGTGCCACAGGACAAAGCCTTACCTATTATAAAAGATGTTTGTTTATCAAGACAAAGTAAATGATGTCTTTATAAGACATATATTCAATTTAAATGTGTGAATTCAATTTCTGTCAATAACATGATGGTTACGATTGAGTTGTTTTTACGCCATTGAAGGCGGGTTCATATCTACTCTTACCTGTGTGGTTTGTGTATTAACATTAATTTTGGAAGGTAAATATTCCATTGTGCGTACATTGTATCCATACACACACTTTGTACATATTATTGTGGTATAGAGAAACATTATTGAGTGTGTATTTATAATAAAAACATGTACAATCCAGAGAATAAATGTAAAACCTCAAAGCTTTGATACTCCAAGTAACAAGATACATACAAAATGAAAGAAAGATCAATCACACTAAATGTGAAGCTGTTGGTCTAAATCTTGGACACCTATTATTTGAGATACTTTAAGCAGATTATGAGATTGAGTATCTTTTAGCATATCCTTTTTGGTCCTTTTGTTGTAAGTGCTGAGCATAGGCCAAAATTTGAAACCTTTTCACCGGCATTTGATGACCTCTCCATATGAGTGAAATATTCTTGAGTAGGACGTTAAACAACTATAAACAAACAAACAAATAAATAAACCTTCAATGTCCTCGACACTTTGGGTTCTGTATTTAACCCTAATGTCTAGGACATTTTGAGTTCTATATTTAAACCCATGCAGCATTAAATTCCATATTTTAGGATTTTTTCACTTGCCAGTACAAAATGTGCAAGGAGTTAATGTCATACCTCCAGTGTCCATGGACAAAAACTTTAACCTGGACTTTAACTTTTGAAATATAAGAAGTAAAGCCTTGATATTTCATGTGCAATCCTGATTGGTCTGTTCTATCACATGGGACTGTAATCTTTGACCTTGTGACCTAGGTAATGCCATTGTACTTAATCTATTTAGAATTTCAGTATGTGAGATGCATTGCTGCCACTGAAAAGCAATGTTGTTGTCTGACAAGTCTAGTTATCGTTTATATTGTTTAAAAGTAATTACCAAAATGAATAGTGGAAAAGGAAAATTTTGACCTTTCTGCCGGAAAATATGTTGATTATTTAAATGAGTTGTATTTTAACAACAGATGGTATTTGATAAGAGTGTCCTGTCTAGATGGGCTTCAGTAAATAAAATCTATGTCTATCTGCAGGTAGACATATATTGTATTGTGTTGGAGATGTAACAATTTAACCAATACCTAATTATGATTTTATTAAGTCGCTAGTGATCGACCCCAGTAACTTTGGACATTTTGTTGTCATCTGTTACACATAAACTTTTGGCATTTCGGACCAATATTCTGATAGATTGCTTTGCAAATTTTCCTCAAAGTTTTATTGCAGTATCTCTAGGTTAAGGGTTACAAATATTATTGAAGTTCATGACCTCTTGGGTTAGAGGTTATGTAGATAAGATAGGGATTCAGATGATTGATACAGCTTTTTCCACCTCTGTTTTTCTTATTTATAGTTGTGTGTAGATAGTATCAAAATGGCAGATAGTTGCTGTCTATGCAGTTTTATTGAAAACTTATCTTTGACTGCTCTTGTTTTTTTATATGTCTTTTAGAGGATCTTACGAAATCCACTATGGGGTCACATGAGAATGACCTCTGGTTGGAGTGTCATTTTTTACCAATGAAAGTTTGTCGATTGGCAATGAGATGTAATTCATTTTATAATAAAGAAATCTTCAGTCTGCAGAAGTCATTCGGAACATATTTGGTGATTCAATCCTATCCAATGTTATGATGAGAAATCTCTACTTCTAGTTGTATGTGTTCATTCAGTGTAGGATATAATGTTTATAAACTTATAAGATTAGTCACATTTTCACTGGTTGAACATGACACCCCTCATTGGCATGCAAGCTCAAAGCAGGTTTCATTGGAGGCTTCATACAACATATCAGGAAACGGGGGCTGTGAGAGATCAGTTTTTAATTAGATTACTGTCTATGGCATGTGTATCATCAGGCTAATTATTTTATCCCCATGTAAACGAAGTTTGGAGTGGATATAGGATTAGACTTATGTATGTGTGTACATAAGTATGTACATACATGTAAGTATGTTACACTTCTTGTCAGCGCTCTAATAATTTTATTTCACAACAGAATTTCACGAAACTTGATACAAGGATTAACTGTTGTAATATCTCGGACAAGGACTCGTTTGGTAACCAGCTCTCCTTATTTACATAGTTATTGCCCTTTGACTATTTCATTGAAATATTGTCAACACTCTAACAAGTTTATTTCTCAATGGAATTTCACGAAACATGGTACAATGGTTTACTATGATAATATCTCGGACAAGTTAGTGATTCGTAACCAACGCTCCCTTATTTACAGAGTTATTGTTCTTTGATTATTTCATTGAAATACTATTGTCAACACTCTACAGGAATTATACAATATTTCCATTGCGAGGGGATTAGTATCACTTGTGATATGCCTTGTTTTATTTTAAACAATATTTTTAATCTTTGTTGACATATCACAAGCACATTGTAATTGTATGTGAACTAGGTTTTTAGTATATTCCAAAAAGGTCATGGGGCCTCTATGGTTGAGTGGTTAGAGCATCACACTCTAAGCCTTGATGTCTCTCATCTCTGATCAGCGTAAATTCTGAAGCCCTGTTGGAATCTAAGCTGACTTAGTGAGGAAGTTTGTCAGTGTATTCACAGATGGTCAGTGATCTTTACCTGGATTTATCGTAATTTTGCTCTCTTCTCTATCCCTAAAAACTGGCCACACCACCATAAACTGAAAAAAAGTTGAATGTGGCATTAAAAAACCGATAAAGCAAAGATAAATAAATATTCTGAAATGACCCATGACTCTTACTACTAATAACAAGCACTTGTCAAGGACACAGGTATTACCTATGTGAAATATCTATCCAATATCCTTCCACTTAACAAATTATATAGTTGCACAAGAATTGATTTTTTATTGGATAAAATGAATTTTGATATATGTTGTATTTCATATCATTAGCAGACAAATATTGACTTACAGATAAATCAACCACTTATTTAGAAAACTAACACCATTACGGAGATTGATACAAAAATTAGTAATCTTTACTGGGAGCATGATACAAGAATTAGTAATCTTTACTGGGCAGACAAAACAAATATTACATTCTATTACAGAAGTTTACAGATGAAATGTAGTAATCAGATTTCAGGTGTGCATAAGATGTGTCAAAAAGTGACATAGCTATGCATAGATAATGGATTAAGTTGAATCATAGACTGATTTTGATTTACATGACATGTATAAGGAACCTGATCTATCATTGAGTCGGTTTACCTTGATCACCATATCTATTTATACAGACATAAAACCTATAGGATGATTAAAAACAGTTTTTAGAATTTTTATCATGTTCCGGTGGTAGTAATATTGTGAGCTTTCATTAATCAGGAGAAAAATACCTGATGATAATAGTTTGAAGACATGTAACCACTACTGACATAGTAGGCCCAAATGATGGAAAATTGACTTTTTCACTTTTTTGCATTTTTCGTTTAACTCTCTATAGGCATATGCAAGAAATATGTGGAAAAAATGCTCACAGACCTGTTAATCTTTCTGTAATGGAATCTCTTCTTAAATGTATCTCTCTCTCTCTCCTCCCCCCCCCCCCCCCGAAATAATTCATATTTCAATATGGTCACAGTCTGTATACCAAATTGGGAACTTTCTTTATCAAATTGGGAAAAAGCAGATGTATTTTATATTGGGAATGAAGTCAAATTTTGGCCCTGTGGCGATAATTGGAAAAGGCCTGACTGATTTCCTCCCACAAGAAGGACCTCTACACACCAGTATCAGAGCATCAAGAAATATTACACGGATTAATCTCATAACATGCTGGTCCTGTAAAAGACCCCATTCCCAATGCAAAATCTGCTATGTTTTCCCCATTTTTGAGCAAAGATTTCCAAGATATGTTCACCGTGTCATTCACATTCGGTATTAAACAATAAAAGTTAGAATTTAGTACGTGTATGAACTGTACTTCGAAGTCTTCAGATGAAAAACCATGTTGTCAGTTAAATGAGAGAACTATAAATGAATCACAATTTTTGTGTCTTTAATCTTATGTATTAAATAACCATAGTTAATTTTCCCTAAATTTGGCCCATCTCGACATAAAATTCCCAATTTGAAGGGTACAGGACCTTGTCCCAAAAAGGATCTACTAACCTTTGCATCAATACAAGTTGATTTAACTTGTTTATTTTAAGTGTTCAAAAATAAAGTTTATATTTATATAAGTGTGTGCATGTATACAAGCTAGGTCTTGTGGGGGTAAGGAGTAAAAATTAGCTGGAAGGATTTTTGTCCTTTTTCCATGATGGCCACACGGATCAGTCCCATAGTTGTGCCGAGAACCATCGTTTGATACAGGACAGGACATCACGTAAAATACCCCATGCATATGGTTTGCATAAGAAAATAGCATAATTAACCCTTTCAACCTGACAGACTATAATAGACTGGTCTTAAACAATAGAAATGAACATACCACTCAGATATTCAGGTGTGAAAGGATTAAAAACATACAGAAATATCAGTTTACAGTAGTGAAAATGAATGAATTGCCAATTTGGATTTAATTATTAACCAATTGTGTTCAAATATGGTATACAGAAACAGGGTCATTCAACAGAAATCACAGGATTTCTCAGCAGGTCTTTTTTTCACATGAGCAACATTGATGGAATATGCAAATTAAATGCATTTCAATCCTGATTCTTTGAAAAATTTCTCCTTTAAAACTACTAGGTGGATTTGAACAAATTTGTTGTGGTAGGTCTGAATGAATGAAACAGTTGAACAGTGTAAGCATGAAGGATAGGTGGGATTTACAGATTCAAGTTTGTGACTTTCAACCTCTCCGATCAACAGAAATGGTTGCTGTTGTGCTATAAATAGAAAAAAGGCATATACCTAAGTTAGGTAAGCGATCCAGGCTCATATAATCCTGTAGCTTAAAACTGTTAACTATTATAGAATATCAGAATTTGAGAATATATGTTTAGAATTGGCATGAAAGATGAGCTTTGTCAACCTAGGTGCAGATTACTGCAGTATAAGAAGAATATATGGTTATTGATTTCTACAAACCTATAACATTTAGAATAAAAGCGATAGTTCTTATTCTAGGATAATGTAATTTCTAACAAATTAATCATGAATTATTGTGACTGTAAATCTAATGCTTGAAAACTTAAAGGCACTAGTTTTCAAATATTTGAGTTAAAAGTTTAAAGACCTCAAGATGGTTTGGATAACTTGGTCAATTAGAATG
Organism: Atrina japonica; assembly: GCA_030159075.1. Taxonomy (NCBI): domain Eukaryota; kingdom Metazoa; phylum Mollusca; class Bivalvia; order Pterioida; family Pinnidae; genus Atrina; species Atrina japonica. The sequence continues at coordinate 722,317 of BROG01000351.1, read as the reverse complement.
ATTGTCAGACAAGTGATAAGGTCATGAGTTTAATTTCCAACACTATGTCTTACTTTAGACTTAGACTTTTGACAAGGTGTAGGTCTGCCAAGGTAAAATGGCACATGTTTACAAATACCAGTCTAAATTGAATCATAACAGGGGCAACAGGCTAATTTTCCGCAAGACAAATATTAGAGACACACTAATACATGAAGTCACATTTTACCTGTGCATTCCTATTTTTGGAAAATAGCACATATTGTTTTGACAGAACCCTGATGTGCCACTTTACCTTGGTATACCTGTAGTGTTATTATCTTTATTGGCCAAGCACTTGGCATAAGAAGCCAAAGTGAATAGTTTTTTAGATGAGAATTAAATAAACTGAGGTTCTGTGTCAGGTCAAGGTTACATTAAAGAACTATAATTAAAATTGAGGTTCTGTGTTAAGGTCAAGGTTACATTAAAGAGCTATCATTAAAATTGAGGTTCTGTGTAAGGTCAAGGTTACATTAAAGAACTATAATTAAAATTGAGGTTCTGTGTTAAGGTCAAGGTTACATTAAAGAGCTATCATTAAAATTGAGGTTCTGTGTAAGGTCAAGGTTACATTAAAGAACTATAATTAAAATTGAGGTTCTGTGTAAGGTCAAGGTTACATTAAAGAATTATAATTAAAATTGAGGTTCTGTGTAAGGTCAAGGTTACATTAAAGAACTATAATTAAAATTGAGGTTCTGTGTTAAGGTCAAGGTTACATTAAAGAGCTATCATTAAAATTGAGGTTCTGTGTAAGGTCAAGGTTACATTAAAGAACTATAATTAAAATTGAGGTTCTGTGTAAGGTCAAGGTTACATTAAAGAATTATAATTAAAATTGAGGTTCTGTGTAAGGTCAAGGTTACATTAAAGAACTATCATTAGAACTGAGGTCCTGTGTAAGATCAAGGTTACATTAAAGAACTATCATTAGAACTGAGGTCCTGTGTCAGGTCATGGTTACATTAAAGAACTGTCATTAGAACTGAGGTTTTGTGTCAGGTCAAGGTTACATTAAAGAACTATAATTAAAACTGAGGTCTTGTGTCAGGTCAAGGTTACATTAAAGAGCTATCATTAGAACTGAGGTCTTGTGTCAGGTCAAGGTTACATTAAAGAGCTATCATTAAAACTGAGGTTCTGTGTAAGGTCAAGGTTACATTAAAGAACTATAATTAAAATTGAGGTTCTGTGTAAGGTCAAGGTTACATTAAAGAATTATAATTAAAATTGAGGTTCTGTGTAAGGTCAAGGTTACATTAAAGAACTATCATTAGAACTGAGGTCCTGTGTAAGATCAAGGTTACATTAAAGAACTATCATTACAACTGAGGTCCTGTGTCAGGTCATGGTTACATTAAAGAACTGTCATTAGAACTGAGGTTTTGTGTCAGGTCAAGGTTACATTAAAGAACTATAATTAAAACTGAGGTCTTGTGTCAGGTCAAGGTTACATTAAAGAACTATCATTAAAACTGAGGTCTTGTGTCAGGTCAAGGTTACATTAAAGAACTGTCATTAGAATTTTGGTTCTGTGTCAGGTCAAGGTTATTTAAAGAACTAAAATTAAAACTAAGGTTCTGTGTCAGGTCAAGATTACATTAAATAGCTTTCATTAAAACAGGTTCTGTGTCAGGTCAAGGTTACTTAAAGAACTAAAACTGAGGTTCTGTGTCAGGTTAAGGTAACATTAAAGACCTATCATTAAAACTGAAGTTCTGTGTCAGGTCAAGGTTACATTAAAGACCTATCATTAAAATCGAGGTCCTGTGTAAAGTCAAGGTTATATTAAATTGTTGGCATTGTGTGTGTGTGTGCGTGCGTGCGTGCGTGCGTGCGTGCGTGCTTTCCTTGCTGTGGGAAGACGTGCGTGCTTTCCTTGCTGTGAGAAGACACTGGGGTATCTGGAGAAAACCCACATGTCGGACTTTGCGACCGCCGTACCATCTCACCTGCTTCCCTGTCCAATTCAAGGATCCAAGCCTGGTTGCATTAGTGAGAAGCGAGTGCACTAACCACAGGACACAGGTTTAAGGTTACATTAAAGAACTATCATGATGATAATTGTCATCATATAAATCTCCCAGGAAGTTCTACTGGATATCCTATCAGTCTATATAACTCAAATACACATATCTTATTTGTGCATTGATATAGAAAGTAGATAACTTGCATTAGATCAAAAGGATGCATGAATTAAATGTTTTGTGTCTCATAAATAAGCAATCTCCTCGAGCTTCCAAGGTTAAGATGGGAATACAACATCACGTTTGTAACATTTACATCAAGAGTAGTACCGGTACTTAAAACATGGATTGCCAGATTTCCTCTCTAGATTGTGTAACCTTCAATTAATTACATAATTAATTATGTTTATCAACTCTATAGTACATGCAGTATTACAATAATTTTACAACATAATGATATTTCATATGCCAGTAAGTGTTTATGTACATCACAACTTTGGATTTTCTGTATAGTCACCAGGGACAATTGTTGTCTGCCCATATCCTAAGAACCTTTTATATGCCACTGATGATATTTCATAATGGGTTGGTCATTCATAGTTTATTACCCTTATTGATTTTGAGTCGTTGGATGAAATTCTGCAGTAGGTTATGCACTTGGTGTCCACCTAATATCTTGAGAACCATTTTCTTGTTAGTGATGATATTTCATACAATGGTTGATCATTGGTAGTACACGTAGATGACCCAAATTGATATTTAGTTCAAAAGGTCAAAGGTCACTGAGTGAAATCAGTGATTTTTAGCCCAACTATTCAAATCGCCTTGCATCCGTGGTCCATCCTTCCTGAACAATTCTTGTTACCGCTATTTCTCAGAAGGTATTGAAGTGATCTCCTTGAACTTTGACATCAAGGTTCCCCTTGAGGTGTAGTTGTGCATATTTCATTTTCAGAGAGATCGGAATCCAACATGGCTGACAGGCAGCCATCTTGGATTTTGACCAAAAGAAGTTTGTTACTGCTATTTCTTAGAAAGAACTAAAGGTGTCTCCTTGAAATTTAGTGTGAAGATTCCACTTAAGGTCTAGTTTTGTACATATTACATTTTCAGAGAGATTGGAATCCAACATGGCCAACAGGTGGCTATCTTGGATTTTGACGTCGAAATTTGACATGAAGGTTCCCTTAGAGGTGTATTTTTGCATATTACATTTCAGAGAGATCAGCCATCTTGGATTTTGACCAAAGGATGTTTGTTACCACTATTTCTCAGAAAGGACTGAAGGGATATCCTTGAAATTTAGTGTGAAGGTTCCCCTTAAGGTCTAGTTTTGTACATATTACATTTTCAGAGAGATTGGAATCCATCATGGCCAACAGGTGGCCATCTTGGATTTTGACCAGAGGAAGTTTGTTACTGCTATTTCTCAGAAAGGACTGAAGGGATCTCCTTGAAATTTGACATCAAGGTTCCCCATAAGATCTAGTTGTGCATATTGCATTTTCAGAGAGATCGGGATCCAATATGGCTGACAGGTGGTGGCCATCTTGGATTTTTGACAATGGAAGTATGTTATCCCTATTTCTCAGTAAGTACCAAAAAGATCTTGTTTAGATGTGACATGAGGTCTAGTTGGGCATATTACATTTTCATAGAGATCAGAATCCAACATTTTGGATTTTGACCAAAGCAAGTTTGTTACCATTTATATTTCTCAAAAAGTACTGTAGGGATCTGATTGAAATTTGACATGAGGGTTACCTTTGAAGTTTGAGGTCTTTTCCCCTGAGGTTTAGATGTGCATATTACATTTTCAGAGAGATCAAAAATCAAGATGGACACCTGTCGGCCATGTTGAATTCCATTCTGTCTGAAAATGTAATATGTTCAGTTCAAATTCAGTTTCGCTATAATCTTGTGCAAAAAGTATTTCACAGAAATATGGATTTAAGTTCAAAGTCAATGTTGAGACACAAAATAAGAGAAAAAAAAAAGAAGGAACATATTCACTCTTCCACTTCTTAAGCCTTTACTTTTGATATGTCTCACATTGGTTGGTCATGTACTGTAACCTAGTAGATATTCCATATTGATTTTCATGTCAAAACATCAAAAGTCACCATGTACAATGCAGTACTTTATATAATTTAAAAATGTTACTGATGTTTTGTGTCACACTCAGCAATGTTTTAGTCATACGATGTCATCCAACTTTCATTGGTTTACAATGTACCCAGGAAGAGACCACCCGCCTTCAACAAGTAAATTGGCAAACTCCCAAAATCAGCTTGGATTCCAGCGGGGCTTAAATCTGCAGCTGATCAGAGGTGAGAGACTTTGTGGTTTTAAAGAGCAAGGCTCTAACCACTCAGCCACATATGCTCCTGCTGGGTGTAGGTGAAGATAAGTAAGAAAGAATGCATTTTTCTGTATTGTTGAAAATATGCCCGCTAGTGTTAATAAAATAAATTGTGACACAATTCTCTGTGTAGATGTCATTTTGTGTGTGGATGTCACATTTCCCCAAAAATGTTGTTACAGCTGTATGTTTGGGAATAGATAACTCCAATAAAATAATTATACATTTTTTGTAGTGGATGTGAATACTTAATAGAAAATATTGAGACAGTTTTTGTGTGCAGACGATTCTCCCAAATGTTTATATTGTTTTTAGGGTCTGTTTAGTGTTGTCAAGAGAGGGAATAGTATGGCAAGCCATCATTGAATTTATACCCGATTTTTATATTACAAAATCAATTCATTAATATAAAAAAAAATAAATAAATTGTATTATTATAAAAATAAATTGTAATTTTAAAAAATCAGTATTTTTTATGTTACAAAAACAAAAAATGATTTAAAAATATAATTTTTTGATAATCAGTGATATTTATTGATATCAATTAAATGCAACCTATTTTTGATATTAAGAAATCATTTTGTAACATTAGAAAATATTTTGAATTTTTAATTTTGAAAAAATTGATGCACCACCTTATTCAATGTAAAACACATAACTGGCGTGCTGGTGGAAAGGCCAATACAATGATGTTGAGATAAGTTCTTCTAGGATAAATGGTCTTCTACATTTTGAAAAAACTGAAACAGATTACTTTGAGAAGTATGCTCCCTGGGATTTTCCTAGGCCATTTTTGGATCCAGTTACAGGACCCACCTCAATGCAAAAAGGGCTTGTAATTCCCAGAAAATGGACATTAATTCCCAATTTGAATTTCAAAATAAAAGATAAAGTTTTTTCAGACAGATGTGTCAAATTAAGCCTTTCTGATAAAGTGTTGTATATTTTCCCCATTCATCAGACTCTGGACCCAGAATATAGGAGGTAGGACAATTCCTAGCTCTATTTTCTTATTACTTTTTATATCCGTAAGATGCTTGACTATACTCATATGTTTACTTCAATATAAGGAGTCGGCCTGGCTCAGTTGGTAGTGTGCTAGACTCTTGATCTTGAGTTCAAGTCTAGCTGGCAGCGAGTTGATTTCCGGTTCATCAAATGAGACAGTAAAACTCGATGTCCCGTGTCTTAGTTGGTGTCGGCTTGTTAAAGAACCCTCACATATCATATGAGTGAAAGATTTTTGAGTGGAACGTTTAACAACAATAAAAAAAAAAAAGAAATTAAATGTAAGCATTTAAATTGAATTTCATGAATATTTATGTAGGTGACAAAAGAGAAAGTAATTTTTTTTAATATTGAAAAATAGTCCTATATCTTAAAGTCATGTTCCAGGTAGTCATAATCAGAAACAAACTTTTCTGTACATACTTAATGTTTATTTGCATATACATTCATTGTATTTTTACAGTTCTATACTAATTAATTAGTTGATTAATCACAGGAAACAACCAGTTTGTAGGCTATTTGTTTTGTATGTTTTAGGTTGCTGGTCAATAGTTGAGATGTAAAATATCTATGGTAATATGTTAAAGCAAACAAATATGACACTCAGTATAATGAAATAAGTATTACATTCATGAGAGGGTGATATTGCATATTTTCATCCTTTGAAAAGCATTGGTGACCTCGACTTCGCCTCTGTCAACAGTGCTTCCTCGGGGTGAAAATATGCAATATCACCCTCTCATGAATGTAATTTTTATATATTGATGCTGTCTGAAATCTGACCAGTTGCATATTCAGTCTATCATTTTTAGCTCACCTGACCTGAAGGGGGGCACTATAAATCTATTTAAATTTACACGGAGACAAAAATATATTCGAAAGTTTTCACCTGATAACCTCATCATACATGTCTCTGCACAAGTCTTATATGTGTATAAAAATCTGCTTAGAATTCATCTTTTTATTACAAATACATTGAAATACTGTATGTGTATTGAAATTAGCACACTCATATTTTACCGCTCTTAGGGGCATAGACTTATAAGCATAATCTTGAATTTGCGCAATTAATTTTATTTGTTTTGTCATGTATAAAGAATACCAGATGGAGAATTTTAGCGCTGCTCATGAATTAGCACAATGACTTGAGCACGAAAGGCGCTAATATTAGAATACCTCTAAAATAAGTACACATACAGTATACCTGAAATCCGTCTCTTGAAAACTGGAATTTATAAATTTCAAAATGTTTTGTACATGTAGGCTTACATAGATTAATTAATTTCAAGTGCATGCCATTGAATCATGTTTCAGAATCAAATCACAAGAATAATGGGACATGGAATGACAAAACCACAGTGGCACAAATTTTAATTTTCAATCTTGTATATATACATAATGTTCCCACTTTTTGATTTACCAGGGGTTCTACCAAAAAGATGCACCTTTTGGTAAAACCCCTGGTAAATAAAAAGTGGGAACATGATAATATATAGCTATTAATGATTATTACACCCCCCTTGTAAATGTTCTTGGTCAATTATTATATATGACCAATACACCCTGTCTATACTCCTCATGATTAGGATGGGAGTCATAGAATTTTATAGTTAAATCAGCACCTGGTGAAATTGGCACTTGGTCATTTCGCCAAATGCGCACCTATATTTGGGACTTGAATTATTAACATCACTTTGATTTCAATAAACACACAGATTATTCTTGAAAAGCCCGTTGAATAAATCTTCGCTGGTGCCGATTTGAACATTTTAAAATTGGGAAGTGAATGTTAAAAACTGCCGAAATAAATAATACCAAGTGCTGAAATGAATTTTTCCAAATGCCGATCTAACCACGCTATGTGCCAAATTGAAAATTTTGGAAGTGCTGATATCACTCGATGCCTATTTGCTTTGCACCTGGGTTAATCTGTGTAGACCTACCACTATTTATACTCATTACGAGGTAAGAGCTAGGTGCTCATATTCGAGACTGGAATATACATTTTGTATTTCAATATAACAGAAGAATAGAGTAAACGGGTGTTTAGTTTGCCTCAAATCAATTTAGGTTCCATGTTATTTTATAATCTTTTGGACTTTTTGACATGCTTAATAAAATATCTTAACCTGATATGATCATGACTAATGATGTATCAGGACTAAGGACCTTGATCATCGTTGCTGTCTGGGTCCAAATATACCGAACTGTCACTGTTGGATTCACTTTCTGAATCACTCTGTTCTCTCTTTGAATGCCAAGTTCCTGGCTCTGGCAGCATCACATGTCAAAAGTGTGCATTCTAGGTCTGCTATGACCCTGTGAGAGTCCTTTTCATGTGGGAATCGGTAAAATCTTATCGTAGGCTTATCAAAAGGATTTCTTTCTATGTAGTCAGTGATGACATCACAAGGGGGAGGTAATCAGGTTACTACAATTCTAAATGCACATTTTCTACCTCAAAACTATCACACCAGGGAGAAGTCTGAAGTAGTAATACTTGGCTATTATTATTATGAAAAAGTCCTGTTGCAAATTGTTAGCTCACCTGAGCCGAAGGCTCAAGTGATCTATTGTGATCACTCCCTGTACCTCGTCTGGCGTCAATTCATAAACTTTTCATATTTTCGACTTCTTCTCTGAAACCTCCAAAGGGATTTTGACGAAACTTGACAGGAAGCAAGTGCTCAAGGTCTTTTACCAAGTTTGTAGTTTTCAACCAGATTGGCCCAGAAGTGGATCCAGGGCGGGGTAGAATAGGTCCCAAAAGGTATCCCTCTTTAAAAATCTTCTTCTCCAGAACCGCTATATGAATTGAAAAACGAATTGTTTCTGAGTGATCTACATGGATGTATGATTCAAGTTTGTATTTTTCATGAAAATCGGAATATTAATTTTTGACCCTCTGTTTAGGTCTTTTCATTCATTTTTGCATGATTTCCCCAATTATCTCCCCTTGCATTCACATTGATGTATTCATTTAATTTGTTTTACTTGTAATTAGGTGAAGAAATGTTTTTGTGCAAGAATTTTACTGAAATTTAATTTCTAAAATTTTTTATGAATTTCTTGAAAGAGCAGTATTTATGTTTCTTGGCCAGATCAGCCTACATGTACGTATTCTTCTAGGTCTTCAGCGCTCTACAATGTGATGAAATCACTTGCAAATGCGACCATTTGGTGAGTGTTTATCCTCAGTCAGTCGCCACATTGCGACCAGTTTTTTCCCCAAGCCGGAAATCAAAAGTTTGTCCATTTTCACTGTGAAATTACATGATCGAAATCATGGTCTGTTATGTGCTTTACAACAATCAATTTGGTTATTCCCTTTCAATAAACTAGAGCATCTAAACTCATGTGGATTACTGTATAAAAACACGTTGTAACGCTCTCATGTTTTCGACTTGAAATTTTCCTAACAGCACACGATGACATTTTATTTTCTCTGTCAATTTCAACAGAAGCATCATTGGACACTACTAAGTTTAAACGAGCTTGGTTAAAGGAATACTGGAACTGAGTTATGGGTAGTATTCGACTAGGTGGAACTTTCTGCCCCGAATTCGATTTTAATTTAAGTGATTTTTAAGTGGTAAAATCAGGGCAGAAAGTTCAGCCTAGTGTTCGATAAGGAGGGCAGGCAGACCGCAGCCTAATCCCTTTGGGGATCCTGTCGTAGCTGTTTTATCGTGGGGCAACACAATCTTATTTCATTTCGGTATTTTCATCCAGTGGATTTTTTTAAGAACATACGCAAACACACACACACACACACACACACACACACACACACACACACACACACACACACACACACACACACACACACACACACACACACACACACTCATATATATATATTGGTGAGTAAAAGTTCCTGACTGGCTAGTAAAATTTCTGGTTCACTGGCCAAATGAAGAGTGAATTTTTTTAATGTTGTAGAGCCTTGGTCTTCTTTCCACATTTGTAGATGGTTCTCAGGTGAGTGACTGAGGCCCTTTTGGGCCTCTTGATTTTGTTTTACATGTTAAAGAGGTACAGTAAAACTTGCTTTAATGACCACCTGTGTATAAAGACCACCTGGTCATAGAGACTGTTTTTTGCTATTCCCAATAGTACCATTTGTGTACAAATTAACCTCTATACAAAAACCACCTCCCTATAAAGACTGGTTTTGTTCTGTCCGTAAGAGGGTCTTTATATACAAGTTTCACTGTATTAAATTTTAAGATATCTTTCTCAGGTTTTAGACATCCAACAATAAAAATTGGATAGAATTGAAATGTGACAAGATAGCCATTTCAAACGGTCATGATTTATGAAGACCCTATTAAAAACCATTTTCTAAAATAATGTCTGATATAACTACATCTTCGCATGCAGTGTGTACTAGATTACACATTTATCAGATGAAGTATTACATAACCTGACAATTGTGATTTTAGTTGTACACGCTACTTTAAAACACAATTTTTTGTCATAGGAAAATTGATGGTTCTTGCAGTCAAAAATTGAAAATGACTAGTTTAAAATCTAGCCGATATTTATTTTCATTATTTTCCAAAATCTATGTGTACATAATTCATATCGAAATGTTCCTTGTATATCAATAATCATTTATTACAGCAGTGGAAAATATAAACGTGATACCAAAATATAGGTTTGGAAAAAGGGGAAGTGATTTTTCAAGCTGGTTTTCATATGAGGCCAAGACAAGACCAAATAATGAGTGTATTGTCTAAACTGTTTAAGATTAATTGCGTATAAAGATTACTTGTAATTTTGGAGAAGTTTAGAATTTCTTAAACAAATGTACTTGCCTAAACCTAAGCCACCAAATTAAAAGAAGGTCTACTTACAGTGGAACTTCGATGAGTTGAAGTTCAAGGGACTACCTAGGAAAGATTGAAACTTCAGGACTTCAACTCTTGGATAGTAACCGAGAATCATACATACGTTTTTTTAGTTTCAGAGGTTCTATAGGGTGTATATGCCTGCATCAAAACCATTTAAGACATATACGGTCATTATAATTAATAATTAATAGAGCTAAATTTAACTTAATGTTCGTGAAATTGAAACACTAAGTGTTTATTAGAAGGAGAAGAATTATCATGGGGCGATTTCATACACATGTAAATTTGGACTTCGAATTATATGTAGGAATTTTCATTGTTGTTATAGAAATGGGCCCCAAAATCTATTCAAAACATTGAGAAACTTGACTCATAAAAGTTTGAATTATAAAATGTTTATAAGTAACATTAAATAACAATATTATTCAGGACTTTGTCAATGGTTCAAACCATGAAGAGATTTGACTCGTTGATGTTCACTCATCGCAGTTCTATTTCAATGTATGATTATTGTACTATCCCAGACAATATTTATCATTACCTTAGTACCTTCATTTCTCTACATATTTTCATATAATTTAGTGCAGTGTTATCTCATTTAGGTGGGACCTGCAAGGATGAGTGGTTAGAGCATCGCGCTTTAAACAATGAGGTATCTCACATCTGGATAGCACAGGTTCAAGTCTAGCTGGAACCTAAACTGATTTTTGCGAGAAAGTTTGCGGAAGGCTGGTTGTCTCTTCTTGGATACATTGTAAACGTATAACTGAATAATTGTTGAGTATGCTATAAAACACTAATTAAAAACAAAATTTAAAATAAACTCATTTGGGGAAATCCCCTAATTTCCTGATAGTTTTCTGTATGTTGCCCAATAACCCATGAAATAAATGTACAGTAAAACCTGCTTTAGCGACCATTTGTGTATAAAGACCAGCTGGTCATAGAGACTGGTTTTTTACCATCCTCAATAGTACCATTTGTGTACAAATCAACCTCTATATAAAGACCACCTGGTCATAGAGACTGGTTTTTTACCATCCTCAATAGTACCATTTGTGTACAAATCAACCTCTATATAAAGACCACCTTCCTATAAAGACTGGTTTATTGTGTCCCTAAGGGGTCTTTATAAACAAGTTTCACAATGAATAACAATGATTAATTTGTTTGCTTAATATTGTAAAATAAAATCAAAAGTCTCTTTAATTTCAAACATATACTCTTAAAATAAGTAATCAGTATCCATGTTTTATTTCTCAAATTAGTTTTGACAAAACTATCAGTGAAATTTCTTCTTTAGAGTTAATTTAATGTGGTTAAAATTTTTTGTGTGTTTTAAGTACAAAAACGCCCTCCTGTGGATTGACATTTTAAAAGCGATATAAGCTGTCACAATGATCATTTTTTCCCATGACATATGGACGAGAATATGATAAAATGGGTGTTCAAATACATTATCAAACACGTGAAACGTTGTTAAAGATCTTCTTTTCGAAACTATTTGTTTTATTAGAATTTAAGTTTCCCATACCTTCAAAAATCCGACTATTTCTGTATGCAATGATCTTTCAGATAAACTCTTTCGCCATATCAAATGTGCTTCGTAATTGGGTCAAGGGGATCTCAGTCCTTTATACGCTCAGTCTATCAGCAATCTCGGCCCTTGACACAATCAACTTATGTTAAAGTCAGCCTATTTTTATGGTTTTTTTTAATATTTACTTTTACATGTAGAATACGCTATATTAAATACCTGAATCAAATTGAATGAATATATGAATACCAGGTCACTAAAAGAATTTTTTCCAATCCTTAATGTTATCATGAAATGACTGCTGACATTGCCAAAATCAAAACATCATAACTTTTTAAAATATGCATATCTCATACTTTACAATCATGCCGCAATGTCCGGTGGAGTTGGGCAGTTCATATGCGTCAAGAATGATACTGCCGAGAATGCGATGGGACGAGTTAAAAATTGGACTACCGTAGATCACCCGATATACCAGACACGTAGACAATTTCAGAAACAAATTTTTTAAAACGAAGGAACGGACCAACTTTGCCTGATTTAGGTATGAAATGATGATGTATGAAAATAAACACAAAGGGTAATAAGAATAGAATGTAGATTAACTGCAAATCGCACGTGCTTATTGGACACTCGGTACTCTTTGTAAAAATTACTGAAAGTTAATTTGCTATGTTCAGACTAATGGCGGACAAAAAAAACCCATAATATTACGGGTCACAATTGGCAAGATTGTTGCAATTATACACAAACATTAGTAATTCTCACCACCAAATGGTCTCTTTGGGATATATATGAGAAAAAATATTACATAAAATGGGCATGTAAATTTTTTCACCTACGACAGCTCAGCTTTGTTTACCCAAAAAGTATTACTACTTGTTCTTGATGTACAATACAGTCAAACTTGCCTTAGTGACCCCCCCCCCCTTATATAACAACTTCCTGACCCCCCCCTAATATAACAACTTCCTGACCCCCCCCCCCTTATATAACAACTTCCTGTCCATAATGACTGTATTTGGACCGCCCCTTTAGAATTACTATATATTTACCACTTATATAGCGACCACCTGCCTTACATGACCGATGGCCGCTATATTTTGTCCGTTGGTAGTTGTCCTACTTGTGTATAGTGACTGCTTACACACTTACTATGCGTGGAAGTTGGATAACTCATAGATAATTCTCGTGGGACAATTCGAGACCTAATCAACAACATGGCACAATACACAGTGTTTTGACAGTCACAACACACCTGGAGGTGTCAATTAACGCCTTGGGTAGTAATTAGGCACTCAGATGTGCTTTTTGACAGAGTGTTTTTACAACCAGGAACTAACCATCATTGCTGACTGATTGATGTTTTGTTTTTGATCATCAATTAATTACCTAAGTTTCCGGTGATGATTACTTAATCAGCAAAAGACTAAGACTAAAAAGAAAAATTTCAGAAAGGACACAATTTGTAACAAGGTGTTTTTACTAACAGTAGTATTTAAATATCATCGCTGAACGACTGATGAATTGTTTACTCGTATTCTGGAATGCGATGGGGTAATTGTCTTACATCTTATATTATCGAACATCACTTGAGTAGCAAGTCAACATCTCAATCGAAAGAGTAAAATCACCGGTGCTTGTAGCATTGGATTATATCTAATAAAATGAAAATTAAATAAAATTCATCTTTCTACATCCTCTACAACTTATATTCTTACACCTCTGTATGATCTACATCTTTCTGTATATTCTTACACCTCTGTGTGATCTACATCTTTCTGTATATTCTTACACTTCTGTGTGACTTAACAACACAGATCACCGACTTTGAGCACATGTTTTAGATATTTGTCTCAGTTTTAATAATGCGCCATATCCTCGATGTACATGTATATAATTCAGTTACATCATAAATTAATTTAAATTACTTAAAACAATGAATTATTTCTTATTCTCATTATTTACATGTTATACATGTACTATAGCTAGCTACAGGGATTTTCCTATGCCTATTTTTGGTCCGGTTACAGGATCCTTCTTAATGCAAAAATGGCTTGTATTTTCTCCAGAATATGCAAAAATTCCCAATTTGGAATTTAAAAAAAATGAATATTTTCCTATTTTCCAGACCCTGGACTTAGGAAAAGAATTTTAGTAAAAAAAAAATACAATATACATTTAATTACTAAATGAAACGTCTAACCGGGGAATAAATATGTAGCTGGAAATAATGAAAGTCATCTCCGATACCTTGGACTTCATAATATCTCATGTGACCCTGTATATAAAGACCACCTGTCTATAAAGACCGTTTTTGTAATTCCCCCTGAGCGGTCTTTATATACATGTTCAACTGTAACAAATAAGAGCTATAAACATTCATAAAAAAAATCTTTTATTCCTGTATATTTTGTGAAAATAAGGTCAGGTCCAGTGTGGTATTCATATACAAATATAGTAAGGATGAGCTTTTCAATTGCATGTGAAAAAGTGCCAAACCCAGGTTTCTGAAGCAATTTTCACAAAATATATAGGAATTGAAGAATTTTTATGCCTTTGTATATCTCTTTTTTGTTATTGTATATCAATCTATGTAGTAAAACAGGGGGAAACAAATTTTTGAAAAAACCCCACAGCTAATGCCCCTTTAAAAGTTGCCTTCATACACTAACAAAGATGATCGCATAATTTTGAAACAAAAGATAAATTGCAAAATGTCTCAAAAATATATTCTGAAGCTTTGAAATGTTTATTTTGCTGAATGATGTGGGATTGGAGCTTTCAGAAGAATGATATATCTAGAATATTTTGTTTGTGTCTGCCATAGTAATTCAAAATCATTTAAGATTTACAGAAATCTTCAAAGGAAAAAAAACCCAATATATTGAAACTTATAAAAAGTCAAAATGAATCGTTTATACACAGAGGTATTAGTATTAGTCTAAACCTAATGATTGTTCTCTGTTTAAAGGAAAACTAATTTATCTTAATTTTCTCTAGAGTAGATCCATATGGCAGTGCTACCTTCATTACATTTGAATAATTTGGTCATCTCGCCTGAATTCTCATGGCGACCAACAGCCATCACTTATCTATACGTGCTTGCCAGTCATCTGTTAGTTTTACAAAATAAGAACTTCATCTGAGGAAGTCCCCCAGCAGATTTAACAAGGTGCAGTTGGTGAGAGTATCCATAAGATTTCATTAATATGATAAAAAGTGTTGACCCTTACATTTTATATGCAAAATGTCAATGATGAGTGGGCATATCATTTGACTTTTTCCAGACAAAATATCTGTAGTGCTAATGTGACGTATCCCTGAGTTGTCGTCTGCATCTGTGGACACACTTTATTCTTGACTATAACCTTGAAATATACATTGTAGAGCTTTTATATTTTACATGTGCATCCTTTATGATCTGCCCAGATGGTACCATGACCTTTGACCATGTAACCAAGATAATGCAAGTTGATCTATTTCTTAGTAAAAATTTCAGTATCTAAGATGCCTTGTTGTCTTCTGACAACTCTCAAACTGCCTGTTTGCAACATTTTGTTTTCTGTAAAAAAAAACTTGACCTTCTTTTTTCAAATTTTAGCCATATTAGGTGTGCCATATCAGTGAGACCTCTCACAATTCATTATTTCAGTCAAATTTACCAGAGTTTTCTGTTATAGAAATTCTCAGAATTTTTGTGTTTCTACTATTTCAAACTGTGAACATTTAAGAAATCAGTAATTTGATTTTTGCATAAATATCCATTTCCTTACTGACATTTAAAATTTTAAACTTACTTTAAAGGTTAGATGCACATTTAAAAGAAGAAAAGAAATTTCAGATGACCTTATTCTTCGATATGTGTTTTTTGTATTTTCTTTCGTAAGTTTTATGTGAAATGTTATTGCAGTATATGATAGCAAGACATTGCACTGTAGTTGTTTGTTTGTTTGTTTGTTGTTGTTTAACGTCCCACTCAAGAATCTTTCACTCATATGGAGACCTCACCAAATGCCGATGAAGGGCTTCAAATTTTGGCCTATGCTCGGCATTTATGACCATTGAGCATTGAGGGTTCTTTAATGTGCTGACATCTACTATGACATGGGACCTCGGTTTTTATTGTCTCATTCGAAGGACAGGAAAACAACCTGTTGCCGGCTGGACTTGAACTCACGATCAAGAGTCGAGCATGCTACTGACTGAGCCAGGCCGGCTCCATTCCACTGTAAAATATGAAATGTGTAAATGTACTAATTTGGGCAAACTAAGTCAAGAATCACATTACCTGTTTAATTTTCAGAAGATTATTAGCCATGTTAATGCTGTGACTGCTACCAGCTGTCACTGAATTAGCATATTAAGAAGTTCTTTCACTCATTGGCATACGTAGAATCAAAATCTTATTGTCACTTACATCCATGTTTTTGGTTATAAATTGAAGAGTTGAAAACAGCTACTTAATCTTTAGCAATATCATAACCCAAAACTCCTGTGTTGTAACATATTTAATGACCCCTTTCCAAAAAGGGACATTACAGTAGTTCTTTCATCTTGAGCATCCCATCTTGTTCTCTGGAAAGTTGTTTTTGAGCCTTAAACCGTTCAGCATTCAGTATCCAATGTTGTAGGGATGCTGGTACATGTATCTCTAATACTGAACAATATATTTTATGTATGTAAGTGTCTAAGAATGTTATTGTTAGCAGATCAGATCAATACAAAATGACTGGAGAGCTAATGCCATACCTCCACCAATAGTGGGGCAGCAGTTCATTCATGGGTAAAAACTTTAACCTGTGCTGCATCTTTTGAACTATATATGGTAGGGTTTTATTTCACATGTATATTTCTTCGGTTAAGGGGTATCCAACAGAATCTTGACTTTTGACCTTGACCTTTAAAATTTTACAAAAACTTTAGCCTTAAACATGGCAAAAGTAAGAGTTTTGAAATTTTACAAGTGCAATCCTAATCGTCTGCTCTTTCAGTTTGTGCCATGATTTTTTCCTCATGGTCAGGTAATGCCTTTGACTTAGTTTTTTAAAAACTTTAACCTTGGGTATAACCTTTAAATATAAAGAGTACAGCATTAATATTTGATATGTGCAATCAGTATGATCAACCTTTTCAGATGGATCCATGACCTTTGAGCATGTGATATAGATAATGCTGTTTGACCTACTTTTTGAAAATATCCTTGACCATCATACCTTTTGAAATATAAGGAGTAGAGCTTATATATTTGAAATATCACACTGTCAAGATCAACCTTTTCAGATACTTTTTTAACTTAGTTAATGTCATATGACTTACTTTTTGAAAACATCCTTGGCTACAGGTAGAGCTTTGGTATTTGAAATGTACAACTGATATCATAGTCCTTTCAGTGGTAGACTACCATGACCTTTTGACCTTATGTATCATATTATTTTCGACTGATTATATGTCTTTATGTCTATCACATTGATATCCCTGTTGCAATTATATATAAGCTCTCGTCCCATATAGAATTTCCTGACGGTGTATATCCCATATTAGGTCATGTAAGAATGTAAGATTTAAATCTGTAGGACGGCCCTTTTTCTCACATTTTAAATGGTGTATCATAAATAAAAAACAGCATATAAAAGCATTTTATAAGACCTATGCTTCAATGAATCATACAATACTGTCGTCATTAACCTGTGACTCATTAGATTTACATTGTGAAGTCAGATAAGACTTATATACCTCCATTGGAAACAGTATATGGAATATATACCATCTTCATGTATCCAGTATTGGCCAATGAGTATCTCAGATTTTACTTAATATAAACACAGACGGGAAATTAGCAACGAAGCTATACGATAAACGCGACGATTTCGGCTTTCCCATCATAAATTTTCCACATTTAAGTAGTAATATCCCTCAGTCACCCGCATATGGAGTTTATATTTCACAAATGATCCGATATGCCAGGGCGTGCACAACATATGAAGATTTCATATACAGAGGTAAACTACTCATTGACAAATTATTGACACAGGGATAACGAAAACCGCGTTTAATGTCAACGTTCCGCAAGTTTTATGGTCAGTATAATAGTCTTGTTTGCGACTACTCTGTTTCACTAAGTGAAATGTTGTGTTGCCTTTTCGTTGGCGGTTGTTGAGATGTCTGTACCAATTGTGACGAGGATACACTCCTCACGTGTTTCATTGGACTTGACTGTGGACTCACGGTGGGTGTGACCGGTCGACAGGGGATGCTTACTCCTCCATGGCACCTGATCCCATCTCTTGGTTTCCAGAGGTCCGTGTTTGTCCATTTTTACCGGATTTGTGTCTATGTCCTGGACATTCTATTGATTTATGCTTTGGTATCTGAGGTTTTTATATTATAGATTGAGTACAGATATATGGCAATTTGATTGGCTAATGTGCCGCAAACTGAACTACTTTTATTCATTACGTATGCAAATTTCATTCATCTGAAGGTTGGCGATGACATCACTTCATTCATCTGAAGGTTGACGATGATGTCACTTAGTGTTTGTGATGTCACTTGAACTTGAATGGGTACAATAGAATAAAACATGTTGTGTCGATAATTTTAAAATGTTGCTGTATTTAAGTCGGCAATTTTGCTAATTTCAACATCTGATAAATTATGCTTATGTTTAAATGATAATTTAAAATGTAGGCTAAATGAATGTATTCAAATATAAGCAATATTTACATTATGTTTTGTGCACATTTTGCACAAGTATTTTACCTGTCGGGAACAATTTGGTCAACTCAACAGACAGGAAAATATAGATTCACATCCCCAAACATCAGAAAATGCCATTTAAATTACATATGCTTGATCATATGATAAAAAGAATATGTCACAAGTTTCCATTCATATCACATTTATGATACAAGTTTTTGAATTTTCCATTTTGCGAGCCTCTGACGAGCAAAAATGGAAAATCACACACTCACACATACCGGTATATATATATATAGGTGACTCTCGATGGCTCGAACATCGAAACTTTGAAGTTTTGTACAGGTCCCAATTTTTTTCCTTCATAAATTGAGTAAATTAACTCTCGATCTCTCGAACGTGGAAACCTTGAAGTTCTTGAAATCTCAAAGTCAATTTGAAGTCCTGATATATATATTCCTTTATATTTCACTCTCGAAACCTCCAAGTTCGAATAATTACCGATGAAATGCCGTAAGCTAGAACGACACCAGGATCCTTACCTGTAAAATTAAACAAAAGGTGTTTTGATAACCAGGTGACAAGTAGTCCCTGACCCAATCAAGTAGTGATTGACAGGATTGTTAATTAATTAAGAGCTATCGAAAGAGAAGAACTGTGTAAAGATGCAGCATAGACTATGATGTCGAGTACAAGTGTCACAACCAAGTGGTAGTTTAAATTTCAGATCGACAGATACTGTAGATTAATGAAGCAGTAGTGGATGCTATGGCAACATTATATACCTTATATGCCAACGATAGTTTTGATCTCAATCGGATACATAATAAAGATAACATATTCACACATTTTTTTATTTTTGTAAATTAAGTACGGGAATTGTTTATGGCTAAATTCATACAAATTATGGAAACAGAATCTCTTGTTTTGTGTAGTATTAAGAACCTACATCAGTTGAAATGTCCATTTCCGGAACTCTCAAAACTCTTGGAACCTTGAAGTTTTTTGGTGGTTCCGAGGACTTCAAGGTATTGAGAGTAACCTATATATATATATATATATATATATATATATATATATATATATATATAATACACACACACACACACACACAGCACCTGTACATGTGTAACAATATATAAGTTTTACAATCGGGGGATGAAAAACTAATTCTTTGAACAGTAAAACTTAAATGTAACTCATGTGAAATGGGAAGTAAGAATACAGTAGAACTTCCATGAGTCGAACTTCAATGAGTTGAATTTCTCGATGTTTTGAACTATTCACAGAGTCCCGAATAATTTTCTTATTTAGCGCTACTTATAAACATTTTATTATTCAGATTTTTGTGAGTTGAATTTCTCAATGTTTGGAATAAATTTCTTGGCCCATCTCTGTAAAAAAACAACGGAAGTTCCTACATATAATTCGAAGTTAAAATGTCCATGTGTACAAAATCTCTCCACGGTATTTCTTCTCCTTCTCATAAAAGTCATTGTTTTTAATTTCATGAAAATTTAGTTAAATTTAGCAGTATTTATTAATGATAATGAACATATATGTCATAAGTGGTTTCAAAGCAGTCATATGAAACCTGTGGAACTAAAAAAATATGGTTCTCAGTTACCATCCATGAGTCGAAGTCCCGATGTTTCGAACTTTTTTAGGTGGTCCCTTGAACTTCGACTTATCGAAGTTCTACTGTATTTAAAATAAATGTTTGAGATTTGCATGGATGTTTGAAATATTTATTTCCAGACAAAACTTTTAACAAAAATATTTTGAATTGAATGGTTTATGAAAGTATACAGGAAGATATATATTTACCCATTGTTAGATGACCCGAAGAGTGATATGAATGTGTGACTAAGTTGTATCGTTTTGTCAAGTAAATGTCTATTTTTCTATATACATGTACATGTACTTGTGTATGCATGTAGTGAAATATAACTTTCATAAATATACTGTAAACCTGGAAATATTGGCTCCCTTTCAATTTTCGTCCTTTGATGAGAGGGCGAATTTAAAATGAGAGCGAATTGTTGAAGTTAAATAATTGAAGCGCGGACATACATGACACTACGGTGAGTTTGAGTGAATTTAAGACGACTGAATAGGTTTTCTGGAGAAAAAGGGCAAATAAAAAAACCCCAAAAGCCCCCTCCCAAAGCAGGAAAAAATTTCCAGCTACATGTATACAGTATTTGAATTTCGTTAAAATATAAGTAAAAAAAGAAATTGTATAACGCAGCATAGAACAACAGTAAATTAATCCAGTCTTCAACTAGGCATGCTCACAAGAATCATCGTTATGACCTGAGGTGAACGAATAAAGGCTCATGTTGTAAAGGTGTTCAGCTAGATAAGATACGTTTAAGTTTAGCTTTTATTTAAGTACAGTACATTTTCATTTAATAATTTTCAAAATTCATTATAATAGAAGTTTTTTTTAAAATTTATTTCACTATAGATCTGTGTGCTGATCGATTAACCTTAGCATGACTGATTGTGGTTACGCTGACATAATGTTGCTACAGGTGCTTGATATCACAGGTAAGTAAGTTTGTTAATAACTAAATTGTTTTGTATTTGAAAATTTTGTTTTGGTGAAATGGCAAATGCATAATAATTCTGTTGGCACCTTCTCTGTTGGGCCAGTATCCAGGGACAATGATGAATTGTTGTTTAAAAACACAGCAAAATGTGTAGCTAGAACTTTAAAATTATTTTGGATTTCTCCTACTTGTAATGTTTATACAGGGAATAAAATATCAAGGTGGCAAGATAAAGTTTATGCTTCCTGATACATTTTTTGTTTTAATATTTTCTTTAATTTTTTACTAATTTCAACTTAATTTAAAGGAGGTTGCAACCCAGATATCTCCACTTTTGACACATTTTACCTAACGAAATGTTATAATCTACAGTCAGACTTACAGTCCCAGGTATCTCCACTTTTTACACATTTTACCTAACGAAATGTTATAATCTACAGTCAGACTTACAGTCCCAGGTATCTCCTCTCTTTACACATTTTACCTAACGAAATGTTATAATCTACAGTCAGACTTACAGTCCCAGGTATCTCCACTCTTTACACATTTTACCTAATGAAATGTTTTAATTTACAGTCAAACTTACAGTCAAAGGCGTTTCAAGGACATGAGCAAAAGTAGCCATTATAGACAGGTGGCTATTATAAAGAGATTTATTCATTATAAAATAGTTTGCAGGCAGGTGCTCTTTATACATAGGTGGCCTTTAATGCAAGTATAACTGTATACGTACATTTTTGTTCATTGTAGTACATGTATTTCCTAAGTTACAGTCTGTATGACAGCATTTCCTCAGTTCAACAATCATGAGAGACAAAAATTATTCTCTTAATACATAATTACCATGGGGATTATATCATTGAGAAATGCATTAAATATTTCTATGATATAAAATACAAACAGCTGCTGCCAGCTATAGCAAGCCAAGCTACATGTTAAAAGCTGCTTCTTGTTTTATGAACCTGTAATCTGCGGACTGCGCTATATTTATCAGATGAGGTATTTCATATTGGCACTAATTGTTCTATATGAAACCTGTCTTGAGAGACCACCCGATCTGCCACTGAAATGTGGTCTCCCAAGACAGGTGGTCTTTCAAAAGAGATTTTATTGAAGACCATACCAGTTTGATTTATAGTTTTTGGGGATTTCATTATCAGAATTTGGATCAGAGGATCGAAATTTTTTTTTAATATTATTAATTGAAATTTCATTGAAATTGGACTGAAGCAATAAAAATGCGGACTAAACAAAATTATTTTCTATCATTTTCTTTATTCTGATTTTACTAATACAAAATTTCATGTAGATAATTTAATTATGAAATCTCCTAACATTTTATTTATTTTTATTCTAATACATTATTGTGATCTGCACATGTAAACACTCAATTAACCATCAAGTTTCTTGTTTGTAAATCATGAAAATAATGTTTTAAAATAAAGTAAAAAGGTAAATAATTCATTAAACCTCCATTATATGGTTTGTAATAGGGTAAGTATACTGATAAATTGTTTCCATATGTATTCTGCTAACAGTTTTCAAAAAAAATAAAAATAAAGTAAAATTTTGTTTGTATCAATTTGAAAAGTATAAATTTCTTTTATAGTTTTTTTAAATTTGAAGTTGCAAAGCTATAAACCCTTTATATATTGTTAGAATTAAAAAACGTCTTATATTTTGATTTAAAATGTATACTTGTAGTTATATTTTTTTATATAAATGGGCTGACATCAGGGTCCCAAACCTGACAACCCATAAATGTGAATATTTTGGGCAATAAATATCTTTTGCGTTACAATATATATACAAGTATATATATTTTTCAATTTGATTCCAGTTAAAAACACAAAATAGGGACTTTTGTAGAATTGTAATTCAAAAGTACAAAATACATGTATGAAAATACAAAACATGGACTTTTTCAGAAGTTGTAAAACAAACATTAAATGATATTTATGGATTGTCAAATGGAATATGGTCAGGACTGGCTCTGTGGATAGCAAATGACTAATTTTGTCATTTATTGACTACAAAAAAAGTAATGTTGGCTAGTATGGCTACAAAATTTAGAGAATATTTTGTACAAATTTATGTTGACTACAAAATGTTATCTAAATCCATCTAAACTCGAAAACACTGGAAAAACTCATCTGAAATAAGTGAAATTAGCCACAAATAAAATTCTTCAATGATGCAAAATGTCGTATTAAATATCATTTAATAGGTATTAATTTGGTTTGCGTTTATTTCTTAGCCTGGTGTGGTGTCACACTATTGAGTTAATGCTTGTCTTTAGTTGACCAGTCAGTTGGTTCAATATGGTTATCCCTCTAGGCTATGATTATGTCACCATATATTAGATGACTGTTTACCTGTTAGCCAATCACTGTCATCCTTGGCTTGGTGAGTGACCATAACAAGTTTTAAGCCAACCAATCAGATTGTTTAATACTGGCGGCAATGCTGTTTAAATTTAAGACTCTAGTGTCAGTTCAGATATCATCGCCTCAGGCACAGGTCACAATATTTTTTTTTTTTTTTGTATGAATGTGTAGTTATGTGGGTATTGTTATATTTATCTTGTTTTGTAGTTTAGTAGATTAGGTCTAGCATGATTTTATTCATACTGCTTCACACGGCCGAGTCATTGTACATGTAGTTGTGGCTTTTACCATTGCTGCATACTGATGCCTCAGACTTCCTACTCGCCCAGGACACTTTACCATGTAATGTAAATATATATATATATATATCATCATTTCCGTAATAAAATCATGGATATTACCCAAACTGGTGTTTGCCTCTTTAGATAGGAATAAGAAATTAATTGTATTGTATTTCACTTACTGTACAGTTATAGGATAGGTAAATATATGAAACTTAAAGACAGTTTCAGAGAATCATATAAACACACCACATTCGTTTAGGATTCAGATATTGGGGAAACTTGTGATTTAAAAATAAAATGTCTTTATCTGTTCTTGTTAAACAGGCTTATGTCTTCAAGATGTATAAATGTCGGGAATATTCATACTTCATGTCCAAATTCAAGTGATATCCGATATCCGAAGCCCTGACGGTATTTACCATGTTTAATTTCTATACTTTACAGTGGTAGAGAGTTACTTATTGGCAATCGGAAAAGTGTTTTATCTAGGAAACAAAACAAAATTTGTAAAAGAATGCATGTATCTGTATGTTTCAAGCAGCTGGCGAAAACAGGATGCTGACCAGCACTGAATGAAGTTACTTAGATGATTGTTGATTCTCTTATTCAATGAATGTCGGATTAAACCAAGTGTTCGAATTGAATCCACTTACGAATTAAATCAAGTACACACACTAACATAACCTCATGGTTTCTCACCATTTTATTCAAACTAACTACCCATTTGTAAAACAATACACAGATCATGATGTTTATAGGGAGAGTGTCAAAACTCAAAACACCACAATGATGTCACACAATGATGTAACTTCATTCAAAACGTGATGTCACATCAACCTCAAACATGTCCCGGGCGAATATGGAATAATATTGCAACTTTTCATCTAATGTTGAGTAAATGGAAAACAAAAGTAGGGCATATAATAAGGTGTGGTGTAGACCAAAAATCCAATATTGATGACTTGTCATTTTTGTTTTTCCCATCAATATTACTCCGTGTTTTATGATATAACTTTATGTATAGCAGAACCTGTCTTGAAAGACCACTCTCGTGAAATACCACCCAATACCTGACACCACATTCAGAACACACTTGGTTAAATAATCCTTTAAATAAAACCTTTATAGACCACTTGTCTTGAGAGACCACATTTCAGTGGTAGATGGGCCGGTCTCTCACGATAGGTTCCACAATAGTAAATGTAGCAAGACTCTTCAATAATCTGAATCTCAAGTTTACTTATCCTCTGCCATTTTTGCCAATTGTCCAAAAAAAAAAAATAATAATAATAAAATAATAATAATAATAAATAAATCAAAAATAAATAAATAAATAAAGATGTGAAAATGTCTTTTTTACTAAAACTGATTGTATTTTTACCAGAATGCCATACTATACAAATTAAGCAAATAGTGGAAAATTATCAATATATTTTGACAAACATCTTATACCATATCTAAAACCTTACTGGGAAGGTTACTAAAATTGTTAAGGTGAAGATATGATATGTTCAGTTTTCCCCAATTCAAGGTAGATGGTAATTCCCAATATACCCAGGAAAAAACATGATATATACAGTAGAACTTCGATGAGTCGAACTTCAATGAGTCGAATTTCTCGTTGTTTCGAACTTTTTACAAAGTCCCGATTTATTTCATTATATATCCTTACTTAAAAATCAATTTATAAATCAAACTTTCATGAGTCGAATTTCTCGGTGTGTCGAACAAAACTGGCAGTCCCATTGCTGTAAAAACATCGAAAATTCATACAAATAAATCAAAGTCGAAGTTTACCTGTATACAAGATGTAAATTACCCTGTGGTGATTTTCACACCTATCCGACTACGTTGAACAATGGACATGTGT
Source organism: Atrina japonica (assembly GCA_030159075.1). Classification (NCBI taxonomy): domain Eukaryota; kingdom Metazoa; phylum Mollusca; class Bivalvia; order Pterioida; family Pinnidae; genus Atrina; species Atrina japonica. The sequence continues at coordinate 696,771 of BROG01000351.1, read as the reverse complement.
TTATTGGTAAACACCCAGGACAGAATAAAAATAACAACATGATTTAACTAATTAAATGTAATAAGCAGACGCTAATTGATTATTGGTTGTTTGCGACTGTGTCAGACTCAAATATGCAAATTACCGTCACGTACAATAGATTTTTTGTGTGGCATGTCGCGATAGTGCACCGAGTAAATTTTAGATTTCTCGATCACCATTCATGAGTCGAAGTCCCGATGTTTCGAACTTTTTTAGGTCGTCCCTTGAACTTCGACTCATCGAAGTTCTACTGTATGTATATATATGTTCTCACTCAAGATCTAATAGATACAGCAAGTAACACAAAAGATGGTTATTTCCTCATCTTATTTTTATGAGTCTTGCAGTGTTTGTTTGTAAACAAACGTAAAAGTGCAACAGTATCTGTAGAATAAATAATTCACAGCACAAAACTAAAAAGCATACAGATATGATGTGATTTGCAAATCAATTTTCTGCCTGTACAGATTATCAGTAAAAACCAATTACATGTTGTATTAGTAATAAATGTAGAGAAAGTATATACATATATATATATATATATATATATATATATATATATATATATATATATATATATATATATATATATATATTTGAATGCCATTAAGTTAAGCTTTTCAATATAAATTCAAGTGATATTAAAATCTTAAGAAAAAACAGAAGGTGATTTTTAGACTGAGCCTGTTCAGGGTGACCTTGTGCTATTTTCTTGTCTGTCGTTGAGCATTTTAAAATTTGACACATTTTCAACTTCTCAAGATTCAGTTGACCATTTTTAACTAAACGTGGCAGGAAGTATCACCATTTGAAGCCATATAAAAATTGCGAATGAAAAGGGGTTAGGACCATTAGGGGCCCTGAAGGAGTCCAAAAAGTACAAAAAACATGGTAAATCTTTAAAAATCTTTTTTTTGCATGAATCAAAGATAGATGACTTTCAAATTTTATATGCATGATTGTGAAGTCAGTATTGAGAAAGTTTGTGAATGAAATTAAATCTGTCCATAAACGAGCCACCAGTTTATAAAAATACCATTGTGGAACATACTTAGAACACTTCTATACTCTTTGGTATCATATGACTGTTAAAAGTATGTTTAGATGGTAAAGCTCTGAAATATAAGAATCTCGGATACCAAAGTGTAAATCTTCAGGATATCAAGGATACATATACAAATGGTAAAGATGATTCAACTACCGCTATCGAACAGGTAACTCAACATTTCATCTAGTGATACAAATAAATGCAAATTAGGCCATTATAAAAATATGTTGATTTTTCTGAGCTTTGAAATTCCTTGAGAACTTCAAACATTTCTAGTTTTTTTCTTCTTACCCTATATACATTTTCTCCAGGTGTACAAGCATGCACTACATGTTATTTATAAGAGATATATATAAATGATAAATGCAATATGTTAGTCATCACATTTAAACCTTGCCACCTTCTCTAAACCAATGGCCACTAACTGTGTGTTGTACATAACACTTTATTTTGTTTGAAAACAAAGCAGCCGGAACTGTAACCACTTAACTTCTGAAATCCAGATATAGTCCAATTATCATATGAAATTCATACTGTTTTTTAATGTTGTTTTTTTTTACAACTTTATTCCAACATTCGAATCTTCAGTAATTATTATTTTTTTATTTTCAAGTGTTCCCATGAGGAATGATATATAAAAAGTCTGTAAATCAAAAACTTTTTCTTATAATCATGAAAAATGTGGATATACAATTTCCAAAAATATTTATTTCTTATAATCAAGCAAAATAGTGCTTCTGTTAAAATAAAAGTGTCTCTAAATATTTAAATCTGAACATATAGATCATAAATGTTTCAGTATTCATTAAAGGTTATTTATTATATACTTTCATCCTTAGTGTAATATTTTGTTATCTCTGATCTGTCAGTTAAAATTTAAATACTCCAGAATGAAGAAGTAATTTGACTTAAAATTGTGTCAGTATTTAAAAGAAAGCCTATGGCATGTACAGTTGGCACTGTCTTAAAAAACCATCCATCGACCTCTGATATGGCCCTTCAATACAGGTGGTCTCTCAAAAGAGGATTTATATAAAGGATTATTTAACCAGGTGGTTTTCAAACTGTTGTTTCAATAGACAGGTGGTCTTTATTGTGATGTTCTCTCAAGACAGGTGGTCTTTATTAAGTGTTTTTTTTTCAAAACAGGTGGTCTTTCTTGATTTTGTTCTCTCAAGACAGATGGTCTTTATTATTAAGTGTTCTCTAAAGACTTAATTAAGACCACCTGTCTTGAGAGAACATTTTCTTTATAAAGTGTTCTTTCAAAACAGGTGGTGGTATTTATTAAGTGTTTAAGTGTTCTTTCAAGATGGTTGGTCTTTCTTGATTGTGTTCTCTCAAGTCATGTGGTCTTTCTTAATTTTGTTCTCTCAAGACAGGTGTTCTTTCTTGATTGTGTTCTCTTAAGACAGGTGGTCTTTCTTAATTTTGTTCTCTCAAGACAGGTGTTCTTTCTTGATTGTGTTCTCTCAAGACAGGTGGTCTTTCTTGATTGTGTTCTCTTAAGACAGGTGGTCTTAATTATTAAGTGTTCTCTAAAGACTTAATTAAGACCACCTGTCTTGAGAGAACATTGTCTTTATAAAGTGTTCTTTTAAAACAGGTGGTGGTATTTATTAAGTGTTTAAGTGTTTCTTTCAAGACGGGTGGTCTTTCTTGATTGTGTTCTCTCAAGTCATGTGGTCTTCGTTTTGTGTACTCTCAAGACAAGCGGTCTTTCTTAATTGTGATCTCTCAAGACAGGTGGTCTTTTTTAAGTGTTCTCTTAAGACAGGTTGTCTTAATTGTGTTCTCAAGACAGGTGGTCTTAATTTTTAAGTGTTCTCTAAAGACTTAATTAAGACCACCTGTCTTGAGAGAACATTGTCTTTATAAAGTGTTCTTTCAAAACAGGTGGTGGTATTTATCAAGTGTTTAAGTGTTCTTTCAAGACAGGTGGTCTTTCTTGATTATGTTCTCTCAAGACAGGTTGTCTTTCTTTATTTTGTTCTCTCAAGACAGGTGGTCTTTCTTGATTGTGTTCTCTCAAGACATTGGTCTTAATTATTAAGTGTTCTCTAAAGACTAAATTAAGACCACCTGTCTTGAGGAAACATTGTCTTTATAAAGTGTTCTTTCAAAAAAGGTGGTGGTATTTATTAAGTGTTTAAGTGTTCTTTCAAGATGGGAGGTTTTTCTTGATTGTGTTCTCTCAAGTCATGTGGTATTCATTTTGTGTACCCTCAAGACAAGTTGTCTTTCTTAATTGTGATCTCTCAAGACAGGTGGTCTTATTAAAGTGTTCTCTTAAGACAGGTGGTCTTTCTTAATTGTGTTCTCTCAAGACAGGTGATCTTTCTTAATTGTGTTCTCTCAAGACAGGTGGTCTTTTTTTAAGTGTTCTCTTAAGACAGGTGGTCTTTCTTAATTGTGTTCTCAAGACACGTGGTCTTTTTTAAGTGTTTTCTTAAGACAAGTGGTCTTTCTTAATTGTGTTCTCTCAAGACAGGTGGTCTTATTCAGTGTTCTCTTAAGACAGGTGGTCTTTCTTAATTGTGTTCTCTCAAGACAGGTGGTCTTATTCAGTGTTCTCTTAAGACAGGTGGTCTTTCTTAATTGTGTTCTCTCAAGACAGGTGGTCTTATTCAGTGTTCTCTTAAGACAGGTGGTCTTTCTTAATTGTGTTCTCTCAAGACAGGTGGTCTTATTCAGTGTTCTCTTAAGACAAGTGGTCTTTCTTAATTGTGTTCTCTCAAGACAGGTGGTCTTATTCAGTGTTCTCTTAAGACAGGTGGTCTTTCTTAATTGTGTTCTCTCAAGACAGGTGGTCTTATTCAGTGTTCTCTTAAGACAAGTGGTCTTTCTTAATTGTGTTCTCTCAAGACAGGTGGTCTTATTCAGTGTTCTCTTAAGACAGGTGGTCTTTCTCGATCATGTTCTTATCTTTATTAAGTGTTCTCTGAAGACAATTGTTTTAACTGTTCTCTCAAGACAGGTTCCACTGTAGTAAAATGTAAGACTGAGCAGTTTGGTCAGTGTGATATAATTTTATATAAAATAACTTTACATTAATTTACTTATATATACAGGCAATGTTAAAGATAAATACCTTGACATATTGGTCTACCATGATTTAGAATCTAACTATATTTTTAAAATGAGTACAGTAATTGGTCTAATTATAATTAAGAGAATATTCAACCAATGCTTTTCCTTGCATGTACATGAACAACTGCTTAACAGGCCTAATGACCACAATATTCCACACTAAAACCTGAAAATGACCCTTGTATACTGACATAGATATTACAAGTTCATATACACTTATATCAAAAAAAGACTTTTCTCCTAGTTAGCCACTCTATAATTTCTGTCAAACAAATAAATTTTCTGAAATACAAATTAAAAAAAACAAACAATTTTTCATTTTCCATCTGAATGTGTATACACTTTATCCTTGGAGGTCAAATATTGGGTCACCTAAATTTTTATTTTTAGCTCATTGGGACAAAAATTCTGGAGAGCTAATGTCATATCCCCGGCGTTGTTGTTGTCGTTGGTCCCATAGACAAAACTTTAACATGGCCTATATCTTTTTAACTGCAATGGACAGGGCTGTGATATTTCACATATAGATTCCTTATGATCAGAGCTTTCATTTTGTACCTTAACTTTTGACCTGATGACCTTGACCTTTGACCTACTTATCAAAACCTTTAACCTTGGTTTTAGCTTTTAAACCATGGGGGATAGGGCTTTGATATTTCATATATAGATTTTTCATGATCATAGCATTCATTTGGTACCATGACTTTTGTTCTAGTGACCTTGACCTTGGACTTTGACCTATTTTTCAAAAATTTTAACCTCGGCTTTAGCTTTTAAACCATACATGATGAGGCTTTGATACACACATATAGATTTTTATGACCAGAGCTTTCACTTTGTACATTGACTTTTGACCTGGTGACATTGACTTTACTGACCAACTTTACCAAAATTTTAATCTGAGCTAAAGGAATCAAAATATTTACCAGTTGACCTTAAAACCTGACAGCTGTGGGTCAAATAGAAATGTACCTATTTTCATAATTTACACCCATATCAGTGAGCTTTCTTGTCGTCTGACAACTCTTGTGATTTTTGTTTTACGTCACACTCAACAATTTTACAGTTATATGGCCGCACCAGTTTTTAGTGGTGGATGAGGGAACCCCTTTTACAGTAAACCGGGAAGAGACCACCACCATCTGCAAATAAGGGACTCTTGCATTAAAAGATAACTTGTCATATTGGCATTTTCTGTCTCTTGATCCATTTCTTGAAATGACATGTGACAGCTCAGACATCACACCCTCAAAATAAAAAATGTGATTACTCAATCAGCTGCCTTAAGCTCAAAGTTCTTGAAAACTTTGTGTCAAATTTGAAACTTATTTTAACAAAAAGATACTAACCTATCCAATAAGTGATTTAAATTATTATTAATTAAGGTATTAATTAAATACAAGTTAATGATGATATAGAAGTATGTTGTATGATTCTCAGTAAGTGACCTAGCAAAGTTGGATACATACAAGTGTGTACTATGGAATTTTTTCATAATCGATTTCAAGAAGAGAAATAAATGATTTGACTTTATAATTGACATGTATATAGAGTCAAAACTTGTTATGTCTAGACCAGTAATCTCAATTTAACCAGTCAACTCAAGATCAAGCACAGGTCCTGCCAATTTTCCTTCTGTATCTTATTTAAAAAAGACCAGATAACTTAAATAAGTAAAAAACTACTAATGTTGATATTAAAACACTGTCCCTCTGCTTAATTTTGATGTGAAAGTGACAAGTTGTCTCGAGGTTAATGTTTTTTACATCTTCATTATATCATCATGTGGTGATATTACTGGATGAGAGGAATCCAGATTTGTGTGTGTGTGTGTGTGTGTGTGTGTGTGTGTGTGTGTGTGTGTGTGTGTGTGTGTGTGTGTGTGTGTGTGTGTGTGTGTGTGTGTGTGTGTGTGTGTGTGTGAGAGAGAGAGAGAGTGAGTGAGTGAGTGAGTGAGTGAGTGAGTGAGTGAGTGAGTGAATATATATTTACATATACCTTGAGATTCATTGGATGGTCCCTATTTTTACTTCAAGATATCCAGAATTCAAGATAACCTAAATTTTGATTTAACACATACTTGTTAATTCTCCCCCATAAATAGGGAAACTATTTTTTATGTAAAATTTTGATAATTTCTTCAGGAAAAATGCATATCTCCCCCATGAACAATTTTAATTTCCCCATTGATTCTTAATAAAATTTAGAGTCTCCCACATAAGATTGAAAAAAAATCTCCCCCATGAAAATTTTTCAAGGTTGGTAAGTCTGTTTAACATATGTTTCCATCCATAATTTTGACTTGACTTATCCAGTAATTTAACTCGTCCAATTTCGACATAAAGAGATTCATGTGTGTGTGTGTGCCAAAACCATATTGCTACAATTATTTTCTGTCTCAATATTTGATTTCAAAGGTAAACGAGCATTATAGATACTTTGATATTTGTATATTATGTAATCATTAGCTATATGTATTTTTATATGAAGGTCCACAAATTTAGACTGCTGCTAAGGATGTATTTCATTCATACTCTGACACATGATGTCACAGATATGTCAAAGTCTTTAAATCTGTCTATACATTTGATACTTGTTTCAAACACTAAGTACTTTAAAATGAAATTAACATGATCTAAATATACATTTAAATCAGTCTGGTATTTGTCAAGCTCATGGGCTTGGATTTCAGTTTGTAAATAATACATGTAGCTTTATATACCATTGTCATTAAGTTAGAATTAGTCTCTCTCTCTCTCTCTCTATCTCTCTCTCTCTCTCTCTCTCTCTCTCTCTCTCTCTCTCTCTCTCTCTCTCTCTCTCTCTCTCTCTCTCTCTCTCTCTCTCTCTCTCTGCATGCATGGTGTGTATTAGTGAATATGTGTGATATTGTTTATTTTTCTAGATTTAACTGTACAAAATCATTATATGTATATAGATCAACATTATGTAATGTCATTTTGGGAATCAATGGCTTCAGCAGTACTACACACAAGCAGGTGCTTGTTAAAATGGATATTGATTGTGTAATACAAGAGAGTTGTGCATCTGATTACTATACAGGTAATTGTTGTGTATTGATGTCAATTTCAATACATTTATGTAGAGTAACATAAATGAGTAATGAGTCTCATACTATTGACACGTGAGAAAACTAGCTACTGTATAGACTGGACATTTTAACCGCTGAATGACCTCTCAGTAAATGACCCTTGAGCTGACCTTAAGTTACCCTCTCTCTGCACTGTATGATCGTCCTACTAACCCAAAATGTAAACAGTGGACAAGCTGCCAGTTTATGACCAGACTATATGTAAGGTATTATACAATGTTGTTTCAAATCGGCTTGCTACCTTAATTCACCTGAAATGCCCCTACCTGATTGGTTAATTTTAACAACTGGGCAGATTTGGCAAAAATAGGTGAAAAGTGTTACAGGGTGTGAAATTAGCCAAATACCTTTGGCACAAGAGTTTATTCACCGCTAGTTCATTCGACTGGTCAGTTTCTCCTTGCCTGTCAACTGAAGTGGACTCGTTTACAATATATTTTGGTTGGATATAATTTTTGCAGTATATCTGTTTCATGATATTATTTTCGAACTTCATTTTATAAAAAGGTTTGTAAGTTTTTATACCTTGCTATTTTAGCTCGACATTTGAAGGCACTTGCAATTATTGGAAATATGCCATAACGCACAAGTATCTACCTCTACAGCTAAATCTGTTTTGAAAATTATATTAATATTCAACAAACAGTACTTTGTTTTTTATTGATGGATGCGACATTATAACTATTTATTGTTGTAATTAATTATTTATCTGTGTTATTTTTTTTTTCCTTTGAACATTCATGGATGTTACACTTGTAATCTACATTTATTTGGAATTTGTCTGAATCAAAAGTATAGTAATTACTAGGATTTATTATGACAAATTACATCTGATTGTGGTCTGTTTTCTGTTCAGTGACTGAAATAATTACAAACATTATTCTGTTATGTAACTGAATTGTGTTTACTTACAATTAACTGTCTGAAATGTGTTATATTTTCCCAATAAACAAATATAGGTATTGTCACTTTATTTCTTGTAGAATCTGTGATTTTTTTCTTTTTAGTCATATCTAGATATACAGTAAAACCTGCTATAGCGGCCACCTCTATATAAGGATAACCTGTCTATAAGGCAGGTTTTTTCAAGTCCCTTGACTGCATACTTCAACTAAATTGAACCTGTGTATAAGGGTCACCTGCACATAAAGGCCAATATTTTCTGGTCCCTTGGGTGGCCCCTATATACAGGTTTTACTGTACAGTCAAACCTATGTTGTGAGACCACTCATGAGAGGCCTCACCTGTCTTGTGAGAGCATTCTCGTGAGAGCACTTGTCTTGTGAGACCATTCTTGTGAGCAACCATATTCTGAGAACTAGTCAGTTAAATAATTATTTGAATAAAACCTCTCATAGGGAACCATCTCTCTATGGAGACCATATTTGAGTGACAGATCGGGTGGTCTATCAGTACGGGTTCCACTGTAGATCACCCATTAGATTATATCAAGAACAAAAAGGGAGATTACTCTGATGTAGTACCATAAAACATTATTTATCATTCTCCATTTACAATGTACATGCATGTGTATCTAACAGGCGCATGGAAAAGAGATATTTCAACTCTGCCATTTGCTACACATTTTCTTTTCCGTGTTTTTATTTAATTTGGTGTTGATAGGGCTCAGAGCAGAAAAGTAAATTTGTTTATTTCATCATTTTGTTAAATTAAGGGTAGATTGGGTAAATAGAGAAGTAAATTTGTGTCTATAGGAGGATACATGTTCTGATAATCACCCTGTTTAAAAGAAAAGCAGAGCCTACATTTTTAACTTTTCTTCAATCATTCATTTATCTGTTGGATTTCAGCAATAAACAACAAATTGACTAATTCATCAGCACCCATACATACATTTATGTTAATTTATAGTAAAGGAAATATTATTCAGGAAAGAGTGTGTTACAGTACTTGTGTTTCATTATTTCATCATTTATGTATTTATAGTAAAGCAAATATTATTCAGGAAAGAGTGTGTTACAGTACTTGTGTTTCATTATTTCATCATCTAGGATTTCCCACACCGTTGAACAATTAAATGACTTGAACTTTCACAAAAGGAAATTTTAACTAGAAAGTTAGTTTTCATAAGGTAGCAATAGGAAGCATGTTGAGAGTATTCAGAAAAGCAGATCTGGATTATTTATCCTGTAAGAGTTTACACATCCTTGATTTTTTTTACTGAATGAATTGAAAGTTATTGTTCTGGGTTTTCCACCAAATCATGGTGTATAGAATACAGAAGTTCACTTTGGCCTTCACCAGGATAAGTTATATTTGCTAAACATTGTGTGGGGTAAAAGTCTGGTTTAACTTGTCCAGTTTTGGTTTCCTTTACAAAGTACATATGCCTTTAATTTCCCTCCTCTAATTGGACGACATCTATTTCATGGACTCCTTCTTGTGCTGAGGTTCAAGGTCAGGTTTGAGAGCCATGAAATTGACTGATTTAGCGTCAGTCATTTCTCAAACCTTATTGAATGAGAAGGCTCTGACTGAGTGGGGGTAACTGCTCAGAAGATAAAGCTTGTTTTTTATATGATTTAACCCAGATAACAATAAAACTTGTTGTTTTGATGGTTTAACCTAGATAAAAGTGAAATTGTTTTTACAATGTATAGTCATTATATCACCTTTGAAAAAAGAAATTGAGACCAGACCAAAGTAATAATGTACAGTGAAACCTGTATATAGGGGCCACCCAAGGGACCAGAAAATATTGACCTTTATCTGCAGGTGACCCTTCTACACAGGTTCAATTTAGTTGAAGTATCCAGTCAAGGGACTTGAAAAAACTGGCCTTTATAAACAGGTAATCCTTATGTAGCTATAGCAGATTTGTTTTATAAACAGGTAATACTTATATAGAGGTGGTGGCTATGGCAGGTTTTACAATGTATATCACAAGCCTGGGGTTTGTGTCAGATTATTCATAATTCAAGATTAAGTTTATGCACTCGTACAAGAGGTAAATGTCACTGTTGTAACATATTTAGAGTTGAAAATTCTGGGCTTGTACTCATTACTAAAGATCTGTAAAATTTTATTTTCTCTATTTCAACTTTACAGTTGTTTGTAAAACTTCTGCATTAGACTAACTAAAAAACTTTTTTTATCTGATTTTTATTTCACACCAGAAAGATTGGTTGAAATATATGATTTTTAAAATTTCACATAAGAAATGACCAAATCTTAAATTTGAGTATGTACTCAAACTGTTTTTGACATTTTTGAAGTTTTCTTGAAATGAGCAATAATTTTCATCATCATTTAAAACAGTATGCAATAGATATGTACAATATATCAGCTGAAGAATGAATTATGGATGTTTTATCATAAATTCATTATAAAAAGTTATTTGAGCTTACTAAGTAAATTTGATGACTCTACCTGTCACATTTGATTGATATATTTTATACTGAGTATTGCAGTGGCTAATTTTTGTCCAATTATACATTCTTAGAAGCATGTTGTAAAATTATAATAATGGACTGTCTTTAGAGACCACCATCATGAAAGATCACCTGTGTTATGAAACTACCTTCATAAAATCATGTGGTTAAACTAATCTTTCATTATGACCTCTCTTGACAGACCATCTGTCTTAATAGACCATTTTTTCATGATAGAATCAGTGGTCTCCCAAGTTCTGCTATAAATTACAAGCTACACGGTGTACATGGTCAATAGAAAATCCCCTCTATATTTAAGTATCCTGAAAATATTGAGTGAAAATGATAAAATTGTAAAGTGCATACCAATGTATAAACTTTGAAAAAGTATTCTAATTTAATTTACCAAAATATGAAAACCATACACACACAAACAAATTGTAATTTTTTATGATCTGCTGAATAAAAAATGCATTCATATTCTACCATGTGTAGATAAAGATCTAGATAGAAATGTCCAGTGCACTGGTTAATTAAAGATTTGATGTTAGTTCTTGGTTTTGTATGCAGCTAAAGTGAAGTATGGACTCAGAATTTCACATTTACAGGTCAGAATTTCAGTCACCTGAATGATGCATATGATATGCCTTGCAGCAGCTTTTCCAAATTTTAATTTTTCTCTCAAAATTGCAATTCCAGTTATCTTCATTATCGGTATATAACATCTGTAGTGACCCTAGAGTCTATGGTTCTATAAATAAGTCAGGGACTCGAGTCACTGATGAAGGCAGTTTTGACCTCTCTTGGAAATATTAAGCTTGGATAACTTACAAATTTGCAAAATAATTGACTTAAATATAGGCGCATTTGCCTCATGTAAATATCAAACAAAATTTTTAATTATTTTTAACAGAAAATACTCTAATAGATCATATTTTCATATTTTTTCCTAATCTGTTCAATCTTTAGCTGATTAATTACAGTTACATGGAGTGGTTGCTGAAACTGTTTGATTTCAGCCTTTCAACTGGTCCTTTTTCCCTTAAATTGCCTCTCTTGCTCTCCTAATTTTTGTTGGATTTCTAAAATTGCCCTTGCATGTATTTTTCATCAGTAGTCTTAATTATCTTTACAATTTAAAATTTCTATATATTTTATATCTAGAAATTTTCATACAGCTTTATTTCCATGATACACAAGTTCTAAATTTATCCGTGAGATGATATTTTCACAATTTCAAATGCCAATTTTGTCCAACTATTATCCTGCTTCATTATGCGATAATTTTACTTTTGTATGCGAAAGCTGAATATATGTATCATGGGGATATGCAGGGAGAGATCTTGTTAGAACAGAAGATTAAGAGAACTGTATACATTTGTGTGTCCATTATACTTGCCTTATGTGCAGTTGTATTTGTGATGGAAGTGTGATTTTTGATACAGTACAATGGTCCCCACTCTCTGACATGGTATACATGTAGGGTGCTGGATAAGGTATATGTTGATTAATTAGATCTAGACCTATTTTCATCAACTAGATCTAGGCCTACCCCTTCAAACTGAGTTTTTATGTCTGGTCAGGTGATCACTGCATGAAATAGAGTAGAAACATTTTTCCTTGACTGAGTAACCATTTTAAATAAAATAAAAATGTTTTTGTCAGTCACACACTAAGAGATGTCATCTACATCTTAATCATTGAAAATCATTGAAATGTTCAATACATGTATGTCTGTTAATCGGACTTATTCATCTAGGCCTGTAGTTTTGATTTAGGTAGTGATACCAGTGTGTATTCATTTCACTGCCTGGCTGTTAATGTTCTACCTCAATATCACTTGTTTAAAAGACACCAATTTTCTCTATGACAAACTGAGCTGGCCTGGCTCAGTCGGTAGCGTGATCGACTCTGGATCGTGAGGTCGTGAGTTCAAGTCCCGCTGCCGACAGGTTGGTTTCCTGTCTTTCGGATGAGACAGTAAAAACTGGAGGTCCCGTGTCACAGTAAGTGTCGGCACGTTAAAGAACCCTCACTGCTCAATGGCCATAAGTGCCGAGCATAGGCCAAAATTTGAAGCCCTTCACCGGCATTTGGTGACGTCTCCATATAAGTGAAATATTCTTGAGTGGGACGTTAAACAACAATAAACAAACAAACTCTATGACAAACTAAAAGTTACTAGCACTTGTAGTAACTAAATAACATTTTATTAGTCTAGTCTCACGGATGGAAATCTTTCCTCCTTTTTTGTTACCGAACATGTTGAGCTTCAATTGATATGGATACAACTCTGTTATCAGAACTTGTTACATACGTAGCAACATATTACACTGCGATCCCAGCTGTCAATCAATCAATCAATTAATCAAAGAATTTATTTTTAATGCAATTTTTAAACTATTTTAATCAAACAAAATGAAATTTCTTCCTTATTTAATATCTGAAAGTTCATAAATTAATAGGCCCTTAATAAAATGATCATTTTATAAAAATCTGCTACATAAGTTCATTGGATACCCTCTTTTCCAGCAGTAAATTTTGCAGTTAAATTTTAGTTAATTTAATAATAATTGTTGTTTAATTAATGCATATTGTTTAGATAAATGATACTTTATCATGGAAAATAACATGGGGGAATAACTGGCAGTGTTCATTCATTTTAGCTATATTCACAGTGTTGATAATAAGTATTAATATAATTTTATATATATATATATATATATATATATATATACATGTATATATATAATATATATATATATATATATATATATATATAAATCCATTTTAAAATGCTGTGTACAGAGTCATATAAAGTTCATAAAATTATCCTCAGCTAAGTAGATCTAAATTGTTCAATAAAATGTTTTTGTTTCCTCTAGCACTTTCATGTCTAAAACAATCTTCAGGAGGATGTATTGATTGTAACTAAGTGTTACTGTGACGTATGATGATGCGTTATGATGACGTCACAATAGTGTGACGTGAGGCAACTTCCCTTGTCGTTTTAGTTGAAGTTTTAACTATTTAGTTTTGGTTTTAGCGTATTAATAAAGTATTGTTCCTTACAGTTGCGTTTGGATATATCCATCTCATATATTTTGTAAAATGGATATATCTTAAATGTACCTTTCCCGCATGTGTCTAAATGTTGACTTAATGGAATTTTACGTGTTGCTGGGGATTTAATTTGTTGGCGGTGAATTCTTACGCGTTCTGTAAGTGCATTTCCTGTTTGTCCGATGTAATATTCATTGCACCCTGGGCAGATGATACAGTAAATTAGGGTTTTTGTTTTGCAATTCGTATCTGAAATCGTTTTCAGTATTTTGCCATTGTTAAGTATTATTTGCTCGTCAGAAGTAATGTGTTGACAAGTGCCGCACCGTGGATCTCCACATTTCCTGACAGTGTATTCCGTACGATCATCCGTCTCAGTGAAATTCGCTTTTGTTAGAATTCTTTTCAAGTTTCATGGTTGTCTTTTGCTTTGCAGAATATCTTCTTTTTTTTATTATTTTGCTCATTTTCTTACTTTTGTACCTATATATATATATATATATATATATATTTATATATATGTAAATTATCATGAGCTGCCTTTGCATGATATGTCATCATATATTTCTACAAATCCTGATCCACAAATTAAATTAATCATGATCATGTCAGGAGAGAAGAAATCTAAAAATGTGAAAATTACAACCGGTAGAATGAAATGATTTTATTTACATTGTCAGAAAATTGACACTAAGATGATATAAAGTTGCCTAGAACATGGGAACTGAATCAGAATAATTTTGTTACCTGTTTACAAACTTGCAAGGGAACTATCAGTGAAGTCCATCTCTTCGTGGAAATAACATGTTTAAGTACTCTTGGTAGTCGTAGTACCAATTTCTCCCACTGTCAATTTACCTGTACTGTTTTCACTGGACATTGATGTGTGCCAAGAGTGACTTTGATGGGATTATTATGGGATGTCAAACATACCAATGTAAAATTCTCTGATGACAGCAGGATGGATAATGTCACTCAAAGTTTAAGTAATAGTTACATTACATAATAGAAATGATTTCAATATGATTGATCTTACAATTACAAATAAGCAGCATTTAATCTAGCCATAGTGAATAGAAAGACAATACAGTACATATGCGTCAGAACCGGGGGGGTGGGGGGCTTAGCCCCCCCCACTTTTTTTTGCAAAGATAGACGTAGGTGTTGAAAATTGGGCTAAGCCCCCAGACATTTCCGGTGTGTGTGTTTTAAGTTGGTTTAGCCCCCCCCCACTTTCAATTTGCTTTCGACGCCTATGCAGTAAACTTTATTTATAATCACCATGTTTGTAGATTTTGTCCTCCTATTTAATTTGTTCATATAAAGAAGTGCATGGCAAGCAGCACATCCACTGATGTGGCTAAAAATAGAGATGATGTAATAAGCAGATCATAAACGGAATACAATAGAAATATTTATTCTATATCATTTCTGTTTAAAACACACTTCAATTACTAACTTCCAATAGCATTTTCAATGGGATATGTTTGTAAATTGTTATATTATGGGAAATTTGAACTGAAAATGCAATTTTTCTGAATTTTTACTTTTGATTTCAGAAACATTTAAATTCTGCTATATCGAAAGTTAATAAAATTATGCATTGCCATTTCAACAAAAACCTCTCAGAAGTTGAAATTGTCAGAATTACAATGGCTGTGATAAGTTTGTCTGACAGTATTTGTACATTTCACACAGCAGAAAATTATTTCAAATTATTCTTTTGTTCAAGTTTTAAATTACATTTCTGATTTATTGCTTTGTTTTGCAGATATAATTTGTAAACATGTAAAATGTTTATTTTTAATCATCATCTTAAAACTGTTTCATAAAAAGGATGTCTGTCTCAGATTTGATATAACAGATGAACAAGGCCAAATTAACTTTTCATGTTTTTTACAAATTTTATAAGTCCTGCGATAAAGAGGTGTGTTATTTATTTGAGAATTTTAACTGTATTTGAGCCAGGAGCTATGAAAAGGGTCCTTGGGAAAAAATTTGGAGGAAATTGTTATTTTTATGTCTTCAGAAATTTCAACACATGTGAATCTAAAAAATATCATATTAGAATGAGCGCAGATGAGAGCAGTTCTTTTTGTTTCTGGTGCAATTAATCTTCAAAAATAGAAGTTTTGCTACAAATATAATATCTTGTTTTATTTTTATCATTTCATTTATTATTTCCTAAGGGCATTTCTTAGCCACTGGCTTATTTGTAATTTCTTCTGTGTTTGATATTTACGTTTTGTTCATTGTTTGAAATTACTTCAGTAATTTTTGGTTTCAGGACCTTTAACTTTGTAATTTCTCTTTAAAATGAACAATGACATACATTACTGTAATTATTATCGACTTTTGGGGGGTGAACTTTTTATAGGGAAAAGTTGAAGAGAAAGTAAAGCAATTATTAAGTATAATGGTCGGGATGACATTAGTTTCCATGGTATTTATACAGATCATCTAGCACAATATAGTACTTGAATGTCTTAATCTGCACATTACTGAAAGAATAATATTGATGATAAGAATAAAGTGTTGCAGTTATTTTTCTTGATGTTATAGATCCAGTTTGTGACATATACATATATTTGTTAGTGTACAATGTTACTAGTATAATGTCAATTGCCAAACCTTTTTGTGAATACAAAAATATTCTATAATTTTATGACCCACCATGACTGTTGAAAAGGGAGGGGGGGGGGGCATTGCATACTAACTGCTTTACCAGTCAATCACTATCTATTCAACTGTACACAGGTAAAGTACCTGTTTTTGTCTTTGAGGTGGGGGTGGGGGTGGGATGGCATCATTTTTGTCATAAAGACATAACCAACATTATATGAAAACTGTTGTAATCTTGTTAAACACTGTACTCCTCAGATAACACTAGGGCTGATAGTGTTCTAGTCTGTATTAAATAAGACTTTTTTTTGCAGATGTAAATTCATTAGTCGATCAGTCCCTGAGGATATACATATGTTATTAATACTTATTTGCATATACTGTTGTGGTACTTTTAAAGTTCTATACCAATTAATTAGTTAATTAATCACGTGGAAATACCCAGCAGGGAAATCTAATTATAAATTCTTAAAATAATATGGTAATGAGAAGATATCAAAGACAAGGTTGCCTGAGAACCAAAACAAACTGTTCATGATAAATAGCTTGGTCTACAGAAATCTTACATTAGCCTATGTTGCTATGATTGAACTTAGTTGAACAGGACATACGTAAGGCTGAAATTCTGCTCTACTTTTAAGGTTAGTTTCTTTGGTAAAATCAAGGTTCTTTGTAGCAAGATGCGATGACATTTTCGCTGCAACATATTTATCTGTTAAACTCATCAACCCCTGTAAAACAATGGACTCCTCTGTAAAGCAATGCCTTAGACCAGTCCAAATGTGCCTTTGGGATGAATGAGTTATTAAAAGTTTATGGGTAGATTTCCCCTTTGTTTGTGAAAGGTGTTTAATAAGTCACATCAGTTATTTGGTCGCGGCCACTTTTTAATGGTAGATGAAGGAGCCTGTAATGTACCTGGGAAGAGACCACTGGTTTCCGCAAACTTTCTCACAAGATCAGCTTAGGTTCCAGTAGGGCTTGAAGCCTGTTATGACAAGAGCTGAGAGACCTCATGGTTTGAAGCCCATATTCTAACCATTTGGCCACGGAAGCCCCCATATAAGAATGCTTTTAAACAACTATCTAGTCGGGGTGGGCTGAAGTCTTTTCTGATTACATAATCAAAAGTTGGTAGATACATTTCAATAAGAAAGTAAATTTTTTCTAAAAACTCTATTTCTCATTTTTGTGGACAAAGTCACTACGAGGGATGTATAACATCAGATTTTGATAATTGTCTTGATATGTATTTAAAATGTCCACAGACATTGTCTTGAACTGATGAATTAAGTTTTTAAAACAATTTTATGTGCGTCACTGATCAAATTATCACATTTTCTTCACAGCATTTTGTCAATTTTCGATTTGTCACTCCTTAAGCTTACTACAAAGCATTGCAGCACTCATCAATCTGTTCTTGTTAAGCTAACTCCACATACCTCTAATTGTAATATAGATATGTTCAGATATTTTAATCATCAATATGTTTACAGTACAAATAGTCAAAACACCTGTGTAAGGTTGATGGTGCTACCTTACAGAAAAGGTAGCCAGTCTGTAAACCACCTATGTAAGGTTGATG
Source organism: Atrina japonica (assembly GCA_030159075.1). Classification (NCBI taxonomy): domain Eukaryota; kingdom Metazoa; phylum Mollusca; class Bivalvia; order Pterioida; family Pinnidae; genus Atrina; species Atrina japonica. The sequence goes on along the minus strand of BROG01000351.1, from coordinate 678,838 downwards.
ATGATGGTGATGTCTTACAGTACCAGTAGCCAGTCTAGTACCTGTGTTAGGTTGATGGTGATGTCTTACAGTACCAGTAGCCAGTGTAGTACCTGTGTTAGGTTGATGGTGATGTCTTACAGTACCAGTAGCCATCTAGTACCTGTGTTAGGTTGATGGTGATGTCTTACAGTACCAGTAGCCAGTCTAGTACCTGTGTTAGGTTGATGGTGATGTCTTACAGTACCAGTAGCCAGTCTAGTACCTGTGTTAGGTTGATGGTGATGTCTTACAGTACCAGTAGCCAGTCTAGTACCTGTGTTAAGTTGATGATGATGTCTTACAGTACCAGTAGCCGTCTAGTACCTGTGTTAGGTTGATGGTGATGACTTACAGTACCAGTAGCCAGTCTAGTACCTGTGTTAGGTTGATGGTGATGTATTACAGTACCAGTAGCCAGTCTAGTACCTGTGTTAGGTTGATGGTGATGTCTTACAGTACCAGTAGCCAGTCTAGTACCTGTGTTAGATTGATGGTGATGACTTAAAGTACAGTTAACCAGTCTGTTAAATACCTGTGTAAGGTTGATGGTGCTATCTTACCGTAAAGGTAACCAGTCTGTAAAACACCTATGTAAGGTTGATGATGATGATGATGATGATGTCTTACAGTACCAGTAGCCATCTAGTACCTGTGTTAGGTTGATGGTGATGTCTTACAGTACCAGTAGCCAGTCTAGTACCTGTGTTAGGTTGATGGTGATGTCTTACAGTACCAGTAGCCAGTCTAGTACCTGTGTTAGGTTGATGATGATGTCTTACAGTACCAGTAGCCGTCTAGTACCTGTGTTAGGTTGATGGTGATGTCTTACAGTACCAGTAGCCAGTGTAGTACCTGTGTTAGGTTGATGGTGATGTCTTACAATACCAGTAGCCAGTCTAGTACCTGTGTTAGGTTGATGGTGATGATTTAAAGTACAGTTAACCAGTCTGTAAATCACCTGTGTTAGGTTGATGATGATAGCTTACAGTACAGGTAGCTAGTATGTACATCACCTGTGTTTTTTAGCTCACCTGAGCCTAAGGCTCAAGTGAGCTGTTGTCATCACTCCTCATCCATCATTTGTCCATAAACTTTTCACATTTTGGACTTTTTCTCTGAAACCACTAAAGGGAATTTGATGAACTTTGCTAGGAAGCAAGTACTGAAAGTCCTCTACCTACCAAGTTTGTATTTTAGGGTCAGATTGGCCCTGAGTGTTGGATCCAGGTGGGATCTTTGAAAATCTTTTTATCCAAAACCGCTGCATGAATTGAAATATGGATTGTTTTCATGTGATCTGCATGTATGTGTGACTTAAGTTTGTATATTTCATAGAAATTGAAATATTAATTTTTGACATGTTTTTAGGTCTTTTTAAGATTTTTTTATTTTCATTATTTTTTGTACGCTTTCTTTGATTATTTCCCCATTTATTCACTATGATGCATTCATTTTATATGTGTTACTTGTTTGAAGGTGAAGAAATGTCAGATATTTTTATGACTTTCTTAAAACCTTTATCACATGGTCAGCTTGTTCTTGAAATTACGGAAATGATTTTGATGAAACTTTACGGGAAACAAGTATTCACAGTCCTTTACTGTAGTTGTGTTTCTTGGCCTGATCAGCCAACACATTCTTCTTGGTCTTCTTTCCACATTTGTAGATGGTTCTCAGGTGAACGAGTGATGCCCTCCTTGGCCTCTTGTGTTATCTAGGTTCATTCATATTCACTGGAATTTATGTAACAAAGCTGTGAGTCATTCTTTAAGACAAATTACAAGCCCATCTTTGCCAAACTGCTTTCATTTTTAGACAAGTAATTATTTAACAAACTGCAAGTTTCTTTGATGAACTGCAACTCATTCTTTGACATACTACTGTCTTTCTTTGACAAACAGGAAGTTTTTCTTTTTGACAAACTTCAAAATAAGACAAGATAACAGATAACATCATTGTCATAGACATACAAGTCACTGATATACACAGATAACAAGTCACTGTTATAGACAGATAACAAGTCATTGTTATAGACAGGATAAGCCACTGATATACAGATAACAAGTCACTGTTATAGACAGATAACAAGTCACTGTTATAGACAGATAACAAGTCATTGTTATAGATGGGATAAGCCACTGATATACAGATAACAAATCACTGTTATAGGCAGGTACAAGTCATTGTTATAGTCAAGTACAAGTCACTGTTATAGACAGATAACAAGTCATTGTTATAGACAAGTACAAGTCACTGTTATAGACAGATAACAAGTCATTGTTATAGATGGGTACAAGCCACTGATATACAGATAACAAGTCATTGTTATAGACAAGTACAAGTCACTGTTATACACAGATAACAAGTCATTGTTATAGATGGGTACAAGCCACTGATATACAGAAAACAAGTCATTGTTATAGGCAGGTACAAGTCACTGTTATAGTCAAGTACAAGTCACTGTTATAGACGGGTACAAGCCACTGATATACAGATAACAAGTCACTGTTATAGACAAGTACAAGCCACTGATATACAGATAACAAGTCATTGTTATAGACAAGTACAAGTCATTGTTATAGACAGGTACAAGTCATTGATATACACAGATAACAAGTCATTGTTATAGACAGGTACATGTCATTGTTATAAACAGGTACAAATTATTGTTATAGACAGGTACATGTCACTGTTATAAACAGATACAAGTCATTGTTATAGACAGGTACAAGTCATTGTTATAGACAGGTACATGTCATTGTTATAGACAGGTACGTGTCATTGTTATAAACAGGTACAAATTATTGTTATAGACAGGTACAAGTCAGTGTTATAGACAGGTAGATGTCATTGTTATAAACAGATACAAGTCACTGTTATAAACAGGTACAAGTCATTGTTATAGACAGGTAGATGTCATTGTTATAGACAGGTACAAGTCAGTGTTATAGACAGGTACAAGTCAGTGTTATAGACAGGTACAAGTCAGTGTTATAGACAGGTAGATGTCATTGTTATAGACAGGTAGATGTCATTGTTATAGACAGGTACAAGTCAGTGTTATAGACAGGTAGATGTCATTGTCATAGACAGGTAAAAGTCATTGTTATAGGCAGGTACAAATCATTTTTATAGACATAACAAGTTGGGTGTTATAGATAGATACATGCCATTGTTATCGACAGGTATAAGTCAGTGTTATTGACAGGTACAAGTCAGTGCTATAGACAGGTATATGTCAATGATATGCAGATAAAAAGTCACTTATAAACAGGTAGAATAGACCGGTAGAAGTCACTGTTATAGACAGGTACAAGTCAGTGTTACAGACAGATAACAAGTCTCCTATATACAGATATAAGTCACTTATAAATATGTACAAGTCACTGTTGTAGACAGATAACTAGTCACTAATATACAGATATAAATCACTGTTATAAACGGATAACACGACATTGTTATTAACAGGTACAAGTCACTGTTATAGACAGATATAAGTCTCTGATATACACAGATAGCAAGTCATTGTTATAGACAGGTACAAGTCACTGTTACAGGCAGGTACAAGTCACTGATGTAGACAGGTACAAGTCACTATTATAGATAGGTATGAGTCACTGTTATACACAGATAATAAGTCATTATTATAGACAGGTACAAGTCACTGATATAGACAGGTACAAGTCACTGTTATAGATAGGTATGAGTCACTGTTATACACAGATAATAAGTCATTGTTATAGACAGGTACAAGTCACTGATGTAGACAGGTACAAGTCACTGTTATAGATAGGTACGAGTCACTGTTATACACAGATAATAAGTCATTGTTATAGACAGGTACAAGTCACAGATTACAAGTCATTATCATAGATAGACACATGTTGCTGTTATAGAAAGACATATTTTGCTGTTATAAAACAGACGTCATTGTTATAGACAAATATTTTAGACCGCCTGTAAGTTGTGGCTACACCTTATACTGAGCATCTGTTATAAAACATGTCATTGTTATAGACAAATATTTTAGACCGCCTGTAAGTTATGGTTACACCTTATACTGCGCATCTGTTATAAAACATGTCATTGTTATAGACAAATATTTTAGACCGCCCGTAAGTTATGGTTACACCTTATACTGCGCATCTGTTATAAAACATGTCATTGTTATAGACAAATATTTTAGACCGCCTGTAAGTTGTGGCTACACCTTATACTGAGCATCTGTTATAAAACATGTCATTGTTATAGACAAATATTTTTGACTGCCTGTAAGTTGTGGCTACACCTTATACTGAGCATCAGTATAGAACAAGGTAAAATACACTTACATACACTTAGTTAATATGTACAACTCTTAGTGTCAAGCAATGATTCATGGATTTTATTGTAAGTCCAGCATGCATTAAATACGGAAGGTGATTAACACTTTGGTGCATGTATTAAAGGTGCATAACCGCTAGATACATTGTGAACTTAGTTTGACTGACTGATCCCCAGTAATCAGATTATCAAATCCTATTGTCCGTCTTTTGACGATCTTTACCTTTTTACAGTGGGTATGATCATGGGCTCACTTATTGTTAAGTACCATCTTAAAAATAAGTCATGTGACCCAGCCCAAGGGGAACTATGAACTAAGTGTGAACTTTGTACATTTTGAACGTTGATACTGTACATGGACATTACATTGAAATAAAATAAAAACTAAATTACTAATTATCATTTGTGTGTTTGCATGTCTCTGTCTTTCTTTTCACGTCTGTTTGTGTGCCTGTCTGTTTGCTTATGTCTGTCTGTTTGCTTTTGTCTGTCTGTCTGTCTGTCTCTCTCTCTTTCTCTCTATCTCTTTCTTTCTTTCTCTCTCTCTCTCTCTTCTCTCTCTCTCTCTCTCTCTCTCTCATATTAATGTTCAACTTGATTGAAAATTAAATGACCTCAGGTTTAGCTTCACCAACATCAAAAGATTTTTTCCATATTTTCGACTTCTCTGAAACCACAGAAGGGATTTTGATGAAACTTGACAGGAGGCAAGTGCTCAAGTTCCTTATTACCAAGTTTGTAGTTTTCAGCCAGATTGGCCCAGAGGTGAATCCAGGGCAGGTCAGAATAAGTCCCAAAAGGTACCCTCTTTAAAAACCTCCAGAACCATGACATGAATTTAAAAACGGATTGTTTCTGAGTGATCTACATGGATGTATGATTTAAGTTTGTATTTTTCATTGAAATCAGAATATTAATTTTTGACCCGTTTTTGAGCTCTTTTCAGACTTTGTCATTTTCATTCATTTTTGCATGATTTCCCCAATTATCTCCCATTGCATTTGTAATGATGCATTAATGTTTTTTTACTTGTAATTAGGTGAAGAAATGTTTTTGTGCAAGAACATTTCCAAAATTTCTGGAATTTTTTATGAATTTTTGAAAACAGCAATATCTATGTTTCTTAGCCAGATTGGCCTACATGTACATACTCTTATTGGTCTTCTTTCCACATTTGTAGATGGTTCTCAGGGGAGCAGTTGAGGCCCTCTTAGGCCTCTTGTTTTTTTTCTTGCCACCATTAACGACTGCTACCACTATTTACCTCTGGAATTGTTGAGTGTTCCATGAATCATTGATAAAACAGTTTCAGATCACATGACTAAGTCTATTAATTTTTTTTTAAATGTTTTGCAACAATATTATTTCATCTACAGAGTCACTACATTGTTTTGTTATATAGACATTGAATAATTATAAAGGATTTATCCATTGCCTAAATACCAGAAAATTTCCACCAAAAATTATATTACGCAAAATGTAAATGTTTCTACTTAATACATTTATAAAATGTATGAAACTAAGTAATATTTTAGCACATAAAACTTAGACATTAAAAGCCGAATGTTTAAATAAGCATTTACAACAATAAAGTTACAGATATTATCATGTATAAAAATTTTCACACTAATAATTCTGTCCATCTATTCTATTAAAGCCTCGACCACATCAGCCTTGCGATTTGTTTGATCATACGATCATTCGGAGGACTAGGGTGTCGTAGACAATTCGTGTCTTGAGTCAGCTGTGCGACTGCCCTGCGAACTGCATAAATTGGCTGAAAATCAAAGAAAATGCGCATATTGAAAATTTAGTTAGTGACGTTGCGACAGCCCTGCATCTTTGCGAATTTGCATGGAAGTTGCGAGGCTGTGATACAGAACCTATTTATTTTCCTAAAAATATGGTTGTAGATAGATGTACGGCTGCCGCAAGGCTGATGTGAACTAGGCTTAAGATAAGCATTTTTTAAAATTACATTTCATATGTGTGCTTAAAATATATAATTTTAGTCTCACAGAAATTGGAGTAAGATTTGAGGATAAACATTAATAAGAAAGTTATTTAGAAGAATAAATGAAGTCAAGCTAAGACTTGATTTATTTTTTTAACAAACACAAAAAGTTTAGAGAAATATGAAGAAAAATATGTGCTCATGCACGATTTATTGTGTGGGCAAATTTTGTAGAGTTTATAATCAATGAAACCTGTCTTGATAGAGCGTTCCATCTTCTACTGAAATGTGGTTTCTTAAGACAGGTGATCTTTCAAAAAAGGTTTTATTTAAAGGATCATTTAACCAGATGTGGACCAGGAATGTGGTCTTAAAATACAGATGGTCTTTCATGAGAGCAGTCTTTCAAGACAGATTCCACTGTAATACTGTTTTCATGTAGTTTTTATTTTAAAAGGTTACAAATTTAATTTTGATCCATAGTGTCATTACTTTTAAACTCATAAGTTAATTTTTTTTTCAAATGATGTGTAAATAGGTATATACAATCAAACCACTCTTGGGATTTCGATCCTTAAATTAAAACATCCTGAGATCATCTTAAAAATGTTTGAAACCATAAAGTCTCTTACCTCTAGTCGACACAGGTAAGAGAAAATCAGTGTCTTTGTGAGAATGTTTGCCAGTTTACTGACGGAAGGTTTGTGGTCTCTTCTTGGGTACATTGTAACCAGGTTCTCTCCACCATTAAAAAACTGGCCGCCACCATATAACTGAAAAAGTGTTGAGTGTAGTGTAAAACACCCCCCCCCCCCCTCAAATAAAAACAAAAAACAAAAAAAGCCTGATGATATCACCATATAGGTTAAAAAATTATTTATTTGACATAAAACAAACAGGTTGGACATCCTTTTTGGGATTTTCATCCAGGTTGGGATCCTAGTTGGGATTTCATCCTAGCTGGAATCTTCACCCTGGTTGGTAATTTTATCTGGGTTGGGATCTTTATTCTGTTGGGATTTTTATTCTGGTTGGGATTTTCATCCTGTTAGTGTATATAATCATGTTGGGTATTTAAACCTGGCTGGGATTTTCATCCTGTTTGTGTATATCATTTTTTGGGGTATTTAAACCTGGCTGGGATTTTCATCCTGTTTGTATATGTCATTTTGTTGGGTATTTAAACCTGGCTGGGATTTTCATCCTGTTAGTGTATATCATTGTCTTGGGTATTTAAACCTGGCTGGGATTGTCATCCTGTTTGTGTATATCATTTTGTTGGGTATTTAAACCTGGCTTGGATTGTCATCCTGTTTGTGTATATCATTGTCTTGGGTATTTAAACCTGGCTTGGATTGTCATCCTGTTTGTGTATATCATTGTCTTGGGTATTTAAACCTGGCTGGGATTTTCATCCTGTTAGTGTATATCATTTTCTTGGGTATTTACACCTGGCTGGGATTGTCATCCTGTTTGTGTATATCATTTTGTTGGGTATTTAAACCTGGCTAAGATTTTCATCCTGTTAGTGTATATCATCGTGTTGGGTATTTAAACCTGGCTGGGATTTTCATCCTGTTTGTGTATATCATTTTGTTGGGTATTTAAACCTGGCTGGGATTGTCATCCTGTTAGTGTATATCATCGTGTTGGGTATTTAAACCTGGCTGGGATTTTCATCCTGTTTGTGTATATCATTTTGTTGGGTATTTAAACCTGGCTGGGATTTTCATCCTGTTAGTGTATATCATTTTGTTGTGTATTTAAACCTGGCTGGGATTGTCATCCTGTTTGTGTATACCATTTTGTTGGGTATTTAAACCTGGCTGGGATTGTCATCCTGTTAGTGTATACCATTGTGTTGGGTATTTAAACCTGGCTGGGATTGTCATCCTGTTTGTGTATATCATTGTGTTGGGTATTTAAACCTGGCTGGGATTGTCATCCTGTTTGTGTATATCATTGTGTTGGGTATTTAAACCTGGCTGGGATTGTCATCCTGTTAGTGTGTATCATTGTGTTGGGTATTTAAACCTGGCTGGGATTGTTATCCTGTTTGTGTATATCATTTTGTTGGGTATTTAAACCTGGCTGGGATTTTCATCCTGTTTGTGTATATCATTGTGTTGGGTATTTAAACCTGGCTGGGATTTTCATCCTGTTGAAATTCATATACATTCAAAATGGAATATCTTTAAAAAGACAAGTCTTATAGTGTTGTCTAGTAGCGTATTTTGTCTCAAAATATTTTGTCAGTTAAGGTAAAATGGATGCCTTTTGTTGTAGATGGTTATATTAAAATTAGCCATAATATAGAGGTTATCTGTGGATTGTATTAAGTGGCCATAATAATGGAGGTTATCTGTGGATTCTATAAAGTGGCCATGTTATAGAGGCTATCTGTGGATTGTATAAAGTGGCCATGATATAGAAGTTATCTGTGGATTATATAAAGTGGCCTTGATATAGATGTTATCTGTGAATTGTATAAAGTGGCCATAATATAGATGTTATCTGTGAATTGTATAAAGTGGCCATAATATAGAGGTTATCTGTGGATTGTATAAAGTGGCTATAATATAGAGGCTATCTGTGGATTGTATAAAGTGGCCATGATATAGAGGTTATCTATGGATTATATAAAGTGGCCATAATATAAAGGTTATCTGTGGATTGTATAAAGTGGCCATGATATAGAGGTTATCTGTCGATTATATAAAGTGGCCATAATATGGAGGTTATCTGTGGATTGTATAAAGTGGCTATAATATAGAGGTTATCTATGTGTGGATTATATATAGTGGACATAATATAGAAGTTATCCGTGGCTTGTATAAAGTGGCCATAATATAGAGGTTATCTGTGTGTGGAGAATATATAGTGGACATAATATAGAAGTTATCTGTGGATTGTATAAAGTGGCTATAATATAGAGGTTATCTATGTGTGGATTATATATAGTGGACATAATATAGAAGTTATCTGTGGCTTGTATAAAGTGGCCAAAATATAGAGGTTATCTGTGTATTGTGTAAGGTGGCCATAATAGAGAGCTTATCTGTATGTTCAGGATTGTTAGTCCCTTGCCAGTGATACCAGAGGACTATTGGTTTTCTCTGTTTGTCAAGTTAAAGACATGGTTATAGTTTTGTAATTGCTCCTCATTTAAATCCTAAATAATAGTTGCATGTATTGGTTTATCAATACCCTCAGAATGCTTTCATTATGCAAGTCCACCTAATTATTTATGAAAGATTTGTTCTTTATGTTCATGTTTTTTATGCCCCCAGCCTGAGAGGTTTGCCGGTGACATCTAGTGTTTGGATCGTCTGTCTGTCTGTCTATCTTTCTGTCTGTCTGTCCATAATTCCCTCCTGATTACATATAAAGTTGGGACTAGAGGCATTTGTGTTTCACAAGAGTGGATTAACAGAAACCCCACAGCAAAGGTGTATAGGTTCACAGAGACCTTAAGCATTGGTGTAAGTCCATAGAGTAGATTAACAGAAAACCCACAGCAAAGGTGTATAGGTACATAGAGACCCTAAAGCATCAATGTTAGTCCATAGAGTAGATTAACAAAAACCCCACATCAAAGGTGTATAAGTCCAGAAAAACCCTAAAGCATCAGTGTATCATGCATTACTGAATCTCTAATTCTTTTGTTATGAAAATTAGCTTGTCACCCCTGTTAATTGTTTGATTTAGACTCATTGTGGTTTTTTTTAAATATGTGCCAATTTACCTTGGTAGACCTATAGATTAACAGAATTCCCACAGCAAAGGTGTATAGGTTCACAGAAACCCTAAAGCATTGGTGTTAATTCCTTCATGGAATTCCGCTTCATTGAATATGATGTTTGTGCACACAGAAGGTTCATAGAAACCCTGTAGCATTGGTGTTTATGCATAGAGTACATTCATAGAACCTTAACTGCACTAGCATGAATCCATTGAGTATATGTATGTTCACAAAAAGTCCACAGCAGTTTTGTTAATTCAAAGAATAGGTTCACCCACCCTGCAGCACTGGTTTGTATATAAATTTTAGGTTTATGGACTCCCACAGCAGTGGTGTTGGAGTAGGTTCACTAAAACCCACAGCATTGCCTCTCCCAAAATTTTACCCTCAATCTACAATTTTAAAAGAGTATGATGTAACAATTAAATTAATGTGACTATGGATTACGACAAACTAAAATTTTAATATATATATCTTGTTGATGAAAAAAAATGTGCTACATTACATTATTTTCACCAGTCCTATTTATATTGTACCTGTATACCTGTTGTATAAAAAGCCTTACCTGTATCAGAAAACATCTTGCCATGACATATCAGCAAATCATGTACATATTCTTTTATTTGATTTCCGTGATTGGCCATATTCACAGCTAGAAAATGAATATATATATATATATATATATACATACATACATGCATACATTCATAAAGTTATAAAATTATTTTTCTTTAACATTTGATATGAGCAAAAATCACGCTGAGCAGTCATGCCACTGCCTCTTATTTTTTATATCAAATCTGTCTGTAATTAATAAGAAGAAAAAATTAAGAATCAATGAATTGTTGATGAATCTGTAGAACAAAACTTGTACAAGACCACACTCCTAATGTATTAAAAATCTAAATGCATGTTTTAGGAGTGATCAGAAGAAGTTTGGACTTAATTGGGATTTAAATCAGGGAGTCACGCTGTTTGAACACATGCTATCTTGTACACCGTAAACTTTGGTGAACTCCCGAGCTGGTCAGCTAGAGGGCAATGGACTGCTGACTTATATATTTATTTAGGAAAGCACTGTTTGTTTGCAATGCATCGAGGATCACAGGGGGCCCTGACTCTACAGTAAACCACTTGGCAGCTAGTTTAATGGATTTGTTTTCTTAGTTTCCTGGAGTAAGATTTTAACATTGTCCACCTAGGTGTTGTGTATTTGTGGATATCTGTTGCCTGGATATATCTATTTATGGATTTTTTACCTGCAAATCTAAAGGTAATAAGTCACTGTAGTCTTTCAACAACATTTTACTAACTGTTATATTTTCTAGCATATTTCCTCATTGATTATTAAATAAATACAAGGAAAAATGTAATATATATATATATTCAGACAGCCAACATGATAACACTTCTCCAAAAATAGATATCTATCCTATCACAGATGATGAATTTGATTTTTGTGTTATGTAACTCAGGAACAATTATAAACATATTTGCGTTTAATAGAATTACCTAGTTTTATAGCTTGAGTGGCCAGTACATTTATTCCTGTATTTTAGAAATTAAAAACAAATTTTAACACTGAAGTGTTTTACAGATGTAGTACATGTTTATTCTAGATTTTGTTTATGTCCAATGCAAGAATTTAAATGTTTTATTTTATTTGTGTGTTTATTTAGTATAGCAATCCTGTATTGTGCCAATATTCTTTACAAGCTCTGTAAATGTTAAATGTGACGGATAAAGACTTATACTATTAGCCGATTATCAATGTGTGGACTTGCATGGTAACTTGGCAATTATGGTTCACAATCTCAATCTTCTGTTTTTGTTTCTCTTTTTTTTTCAGTGGAATCTAAATTTTCAGATTCATAATACCACATACTTTTTTTCATTTGTATAGTTCAAGTTCTACATGTTTATGTTAAGATTATTATTTGTATGGCATCTTTGAGGTTTGGGGTGGGGGCAATACCATGGTTGAGACAAAAATGTTCTTAATAGAACATAGAGTGGGTGGTATACCACAGTTATTGATCTGTAAAGGGCAAGACCAAATGATACATTTCCTATTGCATTATTTACTATTTTATGTGGCTCAGAATATGAGTGCTTGTGTTACAAGTATTTTGGGTGGCTCAGAATATGAGTGCTTGTGTTACAAGTATTTTGAGTGGCTCAGAATATGAGTGCTTGTGTTACAAGTATTTTGAGTGGCTCAGAATATGAGTGCTTGTGTTACAAGTATTTTAGGTGGCTCAGAATATGAGTGCTTGTGTTACAAGTATTTTGGATGGCTCAGAATATGAGTGCTTGTGTTACAAGTATTTTGGATGGCTCGGAATATGAGTGCTTGTGTTACAAGTATTTTGGATGGCTCAGAATGCGAGTGCTTATGTTACAAGTATTTTAAGTGGCCCAGAATATTAGTGTTTGTGTAACAAGTGTTTGGAGTTGCTCAGACTACAAGTGTTTATGTTACAAGTACTTTGGGTGGCTCAGAATACGAGTTCTTGTGTTACAAGTATTTTGAGTGGCTCAGAATATGAGTGCTTGTGTTACAAGTATTTTGAGTGGCTCAGAATATGAGTGCTTGTGTTACAAGTATTTTGGGTGGCTCAGAATCTGAGTGCTTATGTTACAAGTATTTTGGTTACAAGTATTTTTGGTGGCTCAGAATATGAGTGTTTGTGTTACAAGTATTTTGGGTGGCTGAGATTTTGAGTGCTTGTGTTACAAGTATTTTGGTTGACTCAAAGTCTGATTGTGGAAGATTTTAGGTTAACATCTGAGTAGGATAAGATAGATGTTTATATTGGTAGCAACTATACCTCAGAGTAATGTCAAGCAATGACAACTGAACAAATGAAAGTCAGTGGGGGGTGGGGAGGTAATTTTGAATTTTATATCTAATGTCAAGGCCAGCAAATCAATGCACATAAAAGAACCCTCAGTCCGTAGCACAGGTCAAATTACTGGCACTTCACCTTCGTCTGATGATTTGGCCATATATGTGGACAATTCTTCATGGGATACAAAACAATAATTACCGGTAAAAAAGTTAATTGAGTAAGCAATATTACTATTTTTTGACAAGGTTAGCTAATTCTTTGTTCTTAGGATGCTATACTCCAGATAACATCTTGACACTTGTCAGGAATCTATGGTAGATAAAACATTTTACTTTAATTTATTTCCAAATTTATGAAAGAAAAAAAGGTATTTTGCAGTTAGCAACTTTTCATTTTATGTAAAAAAAACAAACCTTTTTTTATAAATGTATTTCTAATATAGTATTGAATTTCCATGTAATCATTTTTTTTTTTTTCATTTTGATTTTTTTTTGGTTTTTTCTTTCGTCTTTTTACTATTAAAACATTTTCATCTTTTTTTCTATTTTTATCTATTTTCTACTTATTCATATTTCTGCTTTTGGATTTTTTTTTTATTTATTCATTTTAATGAATTAAGTTTGATTTAATTTAATTCCAATTCATTAAGATATTGTGAGTATAGTTATTCAATTTTACATTTCGCCAAACTTTGAGACCCCTTAGTTGTCCTGTTTCTATTATTCAGTCTCCAATATTGATATGTGAAGTTGTGTATACGCATGTTACACATGACAAAATATAGCCCAATCTTCAAGGTCATGATCAAAACACAAAAGTTTGACACTTTCAGATATTTATATTTTTGACAGGTAAAATTTGTACTTTGAGTGCTGAACCGTGTTTACCTGTACACCATGAATTTGTGAGGTTCAAGGCCACTCACAAGATCTCATACAATGTACAAAATATAAATATGTCATCGAGTTAACTTGTATAATCCTCCATCATATATCGCAGATAAGAACATGATGAGTGTGACCAAAAATAATGATACATGTAAATACTATATACTCTGTACACAAGCCTACTTACTCATACTGCTACTGAAAAATAAACGGACAGTGAACTTTTTGACAAGTGTCCTAGGAATTAACTGTGTAGCATGCCTGCAGGCTGGAATACAAGTTTAAAGGTTGTTTCAATATAAAAATAGATAACAGCATGGACATTTAGTCTACGCATTTATTTTTTCATCGGCTAGATGGGTTAAGAAGTGAAGAAAGAAAAGCAGCTTGCCAAAAACAAAAAACAACAAAAAATAATGCACTTCTCCTTTTATATATATAGATAAGGACTTTGACAGCTAATTTATATTTGCATTAGTGAAATTTAAGCTGTTAGTTTCCTCTGTATTATTTTTGTTACCTGTAGCAATTGTAAACTTGATCTTAGATTATGAGTCAATGACCAAATATTTCTGAAATTATCTATCTCGATTGGAAATGAATTTAAAAGTATTTACCAAGCAGACAGAATAACAAGTTTTGTTTGTGTTTATTGTAGCAGAAATAACTTATTGTAACAATTTTGTACCGGTGGTAACAAGCGTTAGGAATGTCCTCAGTGTTGTGGTATTAACTACTCAATAACAAAACAACAATATATGCAAAAAAGGCATTTGTGTATTCTGTCACTAATGTTAATATGTATAAACAGTGGTACCTGTCTTGAGTCACCATGTCTTTTGGGACAACAATTTGAAAATCAGTTAGGTAAATAATTCTGTTAGTAATTCCTCTTTTCAGAGATTACCTGTCTTCAGCGACCATATTTCAGTGGCAGAAAGTTTCTCAAGGCAGGTTTCACTGTATATATGTACAGTGCATCCTTTTTATTTGGACTGCCTAACTGACCAACTAAAATAGTTCTCATTAACGAGTGGGATTCCAAAGTTGGGGCTTGGACTTATTTAATACTGTAAATCTAGTTTCATTTCGGAGAATTTTATTTTCGCGTAATTTCGCAAGAGGTCTTCGCTCACAAAAATAAAATTATCATGTTATGAAGAATAATAAAAGTATGATGAAATCGTGAAAATATCATCTCACCAATAAATTAAGAAATTGTGTGTCGTGAAATAGAGTCTCATTTATAATATGTATCATATAAGTATTCAGGAATTTTCAATATTTGCGGCCTTAAATACAAGGTGGTCTGGTAAGGATGGTGCTCTGAAAGGCATGTTCCACTGTATTTATAAATTGTGATATTTCTCACCTTTAACCGATGTCTCCATATAAAAAAAAATTCTTAACAGGAGAGCCGGCCTGGATCAGTCGGTAGTGCGCTCAACTCTTGATTGTGAGGTTGTGAGTTTGAATCCAACTGGCAGCAGGTCGGTTTCCTGTCCTTCGGATGAGACAGTAAAAACCAAGGTCCCATGTCACAGTAGGTGTCAGCACGTTAAAGAACCCTCACTGTTCAATGGCCCATAAGTGCCGAGCATAGGCCAAAATTTGAAGCCCTTCACCGGCATTTGATGACATCTACATATGCGTGAAAGATTCTTGAGTGGGATGTTAAACAACAATAAACAAACAAACAATCCAGAACTTCATTCACCATAGAGACAAACAAGATATGATCTGGTCAGGCAAGCTAGATGAAATGACCAATGTATCTCTTTGTGCTAAGAAATTGTAAACTACAATATGTATTAATTAGAATTGTCAAAGATTTTCTAGTGGAAAAAGTTTTTGTAAACTTAGTTTAATTACTTGCTGTGTTGAATGTAAGTACAGCAACTTTAAACAATGAAAATGTGTAAAAAGCTGGTATTTTTGCACTTTACTTAATGAGGTTATTATACAGAACTAAAGATTGGTTGATACCATATGACTGAAAAATTGTTGAGTTTGGCATTAAAACTGACTAAGTGTTGGACACTGTAACCAATTTTCAACTCTCTGGTTTATATACAGAACTGACAAAGTGTTTGAGACTGTAACCAGTTTTCAACTCTCTGGTTTATGTACAGAACTGACAAAGTGTTTGAGACTGTAACCAGTTTTCAACTCTCTGGTTTATGTACAGAACTGACAAAGTGTTTGAGACTGTAACCAGTTTTCAACTCTCTGGTTTATGTACAGAACTGACGAAGTGTTTTACACTGCAATCAGTTTTCAACTCTCTGGTTTATGTACAGAACTGACAAAGTATTTTACACTAATCAGTTTTCAACTCTCTCGTTTATGTACAGAACTGACGAAGTGTTTTACACTGTAATCAGTTTTCAACTCTCTGGTTTATACACAGAACTGACGAAGTGTTTTACACTGTAATCAGTTTTCAACTCTCTGGTTTATGTACAGAACTGACAAAGTATTTGACACTGTATACAATTTTCAGTTCTCTCGTTTATGTAAAGAACTGACAAAGTGTTTGACACTGTAACAAATTTTCAACTCTTTGGTTTATACACAGAACTGACAAAGTCTTTGACACTGTAACCAGTTTTCAACTCCCTTGTTTATACTGGTATACAGAACTCATAATGTGTTGGATACTATAACCCATTTTCAACTCTCTTGTTTACACTGGTATACAGAACTCACAAAGTGTTGGACATTATAACAGCCCATTTTCAATTCGGTTTTAATACATGTTTATGATTTTAAAGAATATGGATAGAGTTTCGTGATCATTTTTAATTAAAACGTAAAGTTCATGTGGATTGCATCTTCTCTTAATTGATTCTCTATCACATTCACATTGATGCAAGTGCTCTGCTTTTTAAGGCTGTTTGATTTATGAAATACTGATCATTTAAAAAGCTGGATTCTTTTCATATTTTGTAACTGTTCTTCAATGTAGGTCAATGTAAAACGGAAGTCTTTATGTAACATAATTAACTTGAATTTAGACATGACAAAATGTTACGTTTTTACTGCACACTCAAAAGGGAAGTTGTAACAGAAATGTCAGATAAATTACAACATTTTTTCTGTTCAGTAATATTTGTGTTATGAAACACGCTAAGACATGTGTATGTTTTACAATGTTTGACATTTTCAATCTCTTGACATTAAAGTTGATACTATTCTGCATGCAAGTTCTAGATATGATCTGATAGCAGCCATCCATGTCAATCAATAAATAATAGACAAATGTACTGTTGGCCATGTAGATACTTAGCATAATTCATTTATTTACTAGTATGTTACTGAAATTGACACCAAAATGAATTCTGAATACAGTGAAACCTGTCTTAAGAGACCACTGTCATGTCTTTATTCAATTGAACTACACATGTCAGGTTAGCAGGATAAACAGTGTTTATTGAATTTCCTCTCAACCTTACAATGATCCTTACATTTTTATGCCCCTGGGCTGAAAGGTCCTCCGGGAGCATATAGTGTTTGGATCCTCCATCTGTCTGTCTGCATGTCTGTTTGTCTGTCTATCTGTAATCCTGTCCCACTTACATATAAAGTATAATATTTCATTGTAATACCATAATCAAACTTGGACTGTAAGTTCATGTAAGGGTTGCTCAAACTCCACTGTCATCACATGCCCCTGGGGGTTGGGTAGGGTCAATATGTAAGACATTGCAATATTTAAAGTTTTGATTGTGATACAGTTACGAAACTTGGACTATAAGTTCATCTAAGGGTTACTTACACTTAACTGACATCACATGCCCCTGAGGGTAGGGTGGGATCATTTTATTTGCCAGCACAGAAATTTGTTGGGATAGGGGATATTTGTGTTTCACAAACACATCTTTTTTCTCATTCTTCTTGAAAGGATGCATATCTGTGAATGTGATCTGATGCTGATAACTGTTCGAAGTTTAAACCCCTATGTTCCTCTATATCTCAAAAACCAAACAATTTACATTCATTGAAAAATACAGCCTACTGAGTCCTTGTGCAGTATTGTTGTCAAATACTTTTCATGTTTCAACAGTTTGTTTTCATTTCTTTTGCATGTAGGGTCAAAAGGTCAACTCTTATCTGGACAACTCCTATAGCATGTGCAATTAGATCTTTCATCTAATTATCAAAACTATGATATAGTAAAATTAAATTATTGATGTCTTTTTTTTTAAATATGTGGTGGTCATTTTATCAGAGATACCCCTGTAATCCAGGTAATACAACAAAACCTGTATAAAGGGTCTACCCAAGGGACCAGACAAAATTGGCCTTTATATGCAGCTGATCCTTATACACAGGTCTAAATTAGTTGAAGTATGCAGTCATGGTATTTTTCAAAAGTGGCCTTTATAGACAGGCAATCCTTATATAGAGGTGGCACTGTAGCAGGTTTTTACTGTAGTAGATAAAATGTACCATCTTTCTGATGTATTTCTATGATGAATCTCAGCCAATAATTCTGTTGTGCTTTGTGTGATAATATCTGTCATAATCACTATAGTCTATTTTGAAAATGAAAAGAAATTCTAAAATGATAGCTCTTTATTAATTTAACATTTATGTTTATGTGCCTGTATAACAGTCTTGTCCTAGTGCATTAGCTACACAGTCTTGTCCAGGACATTACCCTAGTGCATTAGCTACACAGTCTTGTCCAGGACATTACCCTAGTACATTAGCTACACAGTCTTGTCCAGGACATTACATAAGTGCATTAGCTACACAGTCTTGTCCAGGACATTACATAAGTGCATTAGCTACACAGTCTTGTCCAGGACATTACCCTAGTGCATTAGCTGCACAAGCCCTGTTTAGATTGCTACATGTATCCTGTTCAGATCAAGATGGATTTAGTAACTACTTCAGACATTTCATAAAATCCTTAAACAATGAATGTATCTTTTCTAATAATAACTACAGTGGTCAAATTAAGCAATTCTGTCTCACTAGTCAGTTGGACTATATTAGTTGGATACAAATTTTACTAGTCCTTTGACAAATTCACTAGTAATACAAAGAATTGCCACTTTGGTACACACCAGTATTTACTGAATTGATACCAGAAATATCATATTGGTAGTTTAGTAAGTGATCTATTTTTGTGTTTTTATATTCTCAAGATTATCTTAGTTTGAGTACAGAAAGAAATTGATTAAGTGATTCTGGAGTTCAGTGTATAGTTTCATGACTCCTTGCTCGTGTTTATGCTTTAATATTTATACAGATTTTCTACAAGTCAACCGGACTAACTGAAGCACAACCTTGACTATAGTCCAATGCAAAAGCTACTAGTTTTGAATACTCAGTAATGTTTATAAACTTCAGCAAAAATTAAGAGGAAAAGAACTATGATCCAGTACATGTTGGTGGACATTCATTCGATTGATGTAAAATTTGGACAAATATCATAGTTTGTTGCAGCTCTAACTATTTTGATCCTGCTTTGATAGTGCATTGTAATATAAAGTAAATTGTTTGTATTCATAACCAGAAAATAATATCTTAATCTGCTCATTCCTGCACTTAACCCAGTCCTTATACACATATTTGCACCATGCATATGCTTATTTTGTTTTGGTATGAATCTTTTCACTTACTGTCTTTCTAGCACTGCATCAGTAATGAGGGCAGGATTTTTTTGATTTTTGAATTTTTTGTTTTACACCATACTCAACAATCTTTCAGTCATATGATGGCTTCCAGTTTTTAAAGGTGGAAGAGAAACCCCCGGTTACCCGGGAAAAGACCACCAACCTTCCGCAAGAAAACTGGCAAACTTTCCCACTTAATTCGAAATGACCCTAGTGGGATTCGAACCAGAGGTGAAATGGGGGCAGGAATTCCAGTTGATTTTTTTAACAGTAAATACAAGTTGGAATATCTGTGAAATCAGATTGGGGAACAAGTGCAAATTCTTAAGGAAGCCATCTAATTTGAATTTTTGTTCAGCTCCTGCCATTCTGAGGTTGCTTTCAATGAATCTTTATAATTCTCTCTCTACTTTCTTCAAATGTTGCAATTTTTACAGCCTTGCCCACTAGATGATGTGATCTTTCTCACAATGAAAGAGATGCATAGTTTTGACTCCATCTTGTTCACTGTAAAATGTGAAACACAGTTGACATTTAACTTTTACTTAATTTTGGGCTGTCAAAATTTATCTGGAAACATTTTCATGTAGTTTAGATTTAGGGCTCTGAATATGAGCAGGACTGTAATTACGGCCTGAAAACAGATGAGGCAGGGGTTTGGGGAAGCCAACTGAAGCCCCCTAAGATGGAGTGCAGGGGGCAAAGCCCTCCTTGGAGAAAATTAAACATTTAGATAAAAATAACACTGTTTCCAAACACTTCCATGACATTTTTTTATAAATATTATAAACATATAACCAAAGTTATTATGCTCAAGACGATTCTGTGAATAAGATTTTATCAGTTGAGCTAAAATATTTAAAAATATTTTAGAAGACAAAGTGATATAATACAAGGCCGAGTGATCCAAAAAAAAGAAAAAAAAAAAAAAATTGGCAAAAATTCGGATGAGGCAGTTGCCTCATACTTAATTACAGCCCTGATGAGTGACAAATATCTAATTATGTAAGTATCTGTGCCCACATCACATATTGATTTCAGGGTAAATGAAAATTTTGCTAATTTATTTTCTTTTTACAAAATCATGAAAATACATGTGCTACATTTTACAGTACTTCAAATATATAGGTAATGATTGCAGTTTTGCCAAATGCTAAAAGATAGATTAATATTTTGCTTCTAGATGGGTGATCTTTAAGTAGCGCTGTTGTTAACCGAGTTCTGTTATTCTTGAAAACTGTACTAAAACAGTCTCTGATTGATAAATGGAATTGTAGCATTTACATGCCAGCATCATGATACTGTATTATGCTCAAGCACACAACAGATCCTTATCCTAGTTTGTCAAGTAGCGGTGGTAGCTAATGGGAAGTATATAGTGTTAAACCCTCATAATCTAAGTCAAATTAGTGCATTGATGAATTGCGGAAACTTGAATCTATCTTCCACATTTAAATTCAAGGTCTCTGCATTAAACATTGTCAATATTAAATGAACCTTCAACTTTCTATTCATCTTGTTAAATATGTTGAACTGTATGTATGTATACCGTGTGAAAATTTAAAATTCTTTTAGTGGGGTGGGGGACTTCCTGTAAACCACATTACCTTTGACCTTCAGTCATACGAGAGCAAGTCTAATTTGTTAGTGAACTTACTATATACAAAATTGTATGCAGATTGTCTTATGAAAGGTCATTGTTCCTTTATTAGGTACATCTTAACTGGACTTTCCCCCCCAGAGCAATAAAAAATGTACACCTTCGTGAGAATGTCATAAAAGTTCATACATTTTTATGAGCAAATCTTTGATATGATAGAATTATAGCTTGTGGGACATCTTAATGTTGATAGAAGACCTATCTACAAAGTTAAAAGTAAAAAGTTATTAAATATATTTATTTGGTAAATAGTTACCTGTATGTACCTGTTGATTTACCTGTTACCTTTCTAATTATACCTGTTGCTCTTTATATGATAACCTCCTAATCATTGACCTGATTATGACCTTTTGATATGAGCTCTATAGTGATTTGTCAGGGCTGAAAATCAATTTATCATTTTGAGTTATTTTCTTGTCTGTATAGTTATATACTGGAGTTCTACTGGCTGAGCTAAAATACCAGTATGGTTAGGATATCAAT
The DNA here is from genome assembly GCA_030159075.1 of Atrina japonica. NCBI lineage: Eukaryota > Metazoa > Mollusca > Bivalvia > Pterioida > Pinnidae > Atrina > Atrina japonica. The sequence goes on along the minus strand of BROG01000351.1, from coordinate 657,289 downwards.
CATTTGTCCTGCTTTTCTTCCTTTAATTTCTTCCTGTTTTTTATTACTACATAGGGGAGAGGACCCTCCTTTTGCATTGTATCCATCCTTTGCTTTATCCAGGTCATATCTTCCTTGTTTCTTCAATTGTATCCTACCACCTTTATTTGTAAGAGTTACATGTATATATACCCCTTTGTTGATTCTAATTGTCCAGGTCATATCTTCATTTAATTCTTTAAGTAGCCTCCCCATATCTGGTACAGATATACATCTCAAGTTGACAAAGTATTGTATTCAAAAATCTGCTCCTACCATTCTTCATTTTAAAGTTATTCTGTTTTATTGATTTCATTCGTCTGGGACTTTTTTAGTTCTTTTCTTTACATAGGCTCAATATATTTCATACCTGCCAACCACTAAATGAAGATGAAGATCATAACAATGTACCTACATTATTTTTAAAATTCTGAATATTGAATGTTTCTTACACTTAATTGAAACATTATTTTAGTATGCATGTGTAAAAGAGACAAATACTGCCTCTGCTTGGATTCGAACCTAGGACCCCTGGTTTACAAGTCTGGTGCTCTACCGATCGAGCTAAAGGGGAAACCCCACTAGTTCAAGCTAGTAGGAACACCATATAACTAACCCTGCCACATTATCCCCCTCCATTGAAAGAGTCGTCCCGACTCTCCTTAGAGGTAGCTATCACCTGTGGGGCAATTTAAGGATAATCACTTTCAATTAACCAGGAAGAACCTAGGCCCCACGTTGGGCGCCATTGTAAAAGAGACAAATACTGCCTCTGCTTGGATTCGAACCTAGGACCCCTGGTTTACGAGTCTGGTGCTCTACCGATCGAGCTAAAGGGGAAACCCCACTAGTTCAAGCTAGTAGGAACACCATATAACTAACCCTGCCACATTTGTACAGTACATTGCATTAAACTTTATACTCAGTTGTTACATATTTTGGAGATATATCGGTACACAATTTTGTGAAGTGGTCTGCCAAAACAATGAATATTTTGTTCAGCTACATTACAGCATTTTCAAAGCATTCATTATTCAAGTTTTCAGCATCTATTATATTGGTTTTCAAAGAATCAACAGGTTTTGTCATAAATGAGAACATTTTTATTTTCTTAATTTATTATTTTTTAAAAATTTTTTTTTTACCAATTCCAAACTCACAAGATTCTGTGGCTTTGAATGTCTGTTCCGATCATTCTTTGCATCAGATACAATCAAAATATCATTTACAGCCATTTTATGTGGTATTTCTAACGTCTTATTTTTTATAATCTTCATTGTATCCTGTTTCACATTTCTTTTACCGGTACCTATGTGGCAAACATTTATACATAACAAATCTAATCTGCCTGAAATGATTTACAAAATGTTAACAGGAAAAGGACAGATGACAGATGAAATAAACAGCAAAAAAAAGTTTTTCTTACCAATTTTTACACATTTAAACTATGACAAATTTTGACTTAATTTTTGACCCATGTAAAACTGCTAAAAGTTTTCAAATATTAAAGAAATGCATTTGAAAGTGGTAAGGAATTAGCTAAGGATCATATTTTTGACAATGTTTTAAGGTCATTGGTTCAAAAGTCTTTCAAACTGGATTACCTCCCTTTGATGAAATCAGGGTATATAGTCTAATAAACATCACAGTAACAATAACGTGAATGATTAATGCCCTTGATCGAAACTCTTCAGATCCTATAGTGCATGAAAGCTAACCAGTTAAAATGTTTCTCACCGCTCTAGGAAAAACAGGAATCCAATCAGAGACGTTCAATATATGATTCTGTGGAGTTTGGATTTCCGTTTCAAAATTGAGGATAAAAATCAAGGATAAATAAAAGTTTGGAAAAAAAACAAAGAAAATATATTGAACGTGTACTGCAAATGAATAATAGGTTTACAGTTGTAATTATACGATAAATCACAACTTTCTTTTACCAGTAGTTTGAAAAAAAAATCGAATGTTACGGAGTAGTCAATGCAATGTCACAAAATTCAGTCGTAATTTACTGTGATGTCACAATGTGGCACAGTAAAAATTTATTCAAGTTGAAGCATTCCGATCATGTATGAATACAGGCGTTAATGTAGCGATCAAAGTGAGCGAAATATAACGACTGGATTATTCAGATTACGGTAACAAGGAAAACACAAAACATTTCAAACTGGGTTGTCTCCCTTTAATGTACATAAAATACATAGTGTAATGTAAGCACACTAAAAATAACATTTGAGATTGGATTATGTCCCTTTAATATATGTAGCGTACATATTGTATCTCCTGGTGATATATGTAAAGTGCCTATTGCAATACTATATAATTTCCAGAGTTCTTTGAATACCTACAAGGGCGGCAGACATTAAATTGCCTAACTGACTGACCCAAAATGTCTGATTATTGAGGAGGTCTCTCATGTGAGTGTAAAGACTAATTGGATATTTATGTTTCTAAATTTTCAGAAGACTTTATATTTATAGTCAAAGTGTGGACAGATATTTTGGAGAGGTTTCCCTGTGAGTGTGTGTGGTGTGTTTACGTGCATACATGTACATATAAATCTCCACTTATAACAAAGTGGAAGGAATAAAGATTATACATTGTTATAAGCAGATTTTGTTATTCAGAATAAGGTCATTTTATAGGTCATGATATAGGTAATTATTCATGGGTGAAGAAAATAATATTCTAATTTAGTTCCAAAAGAAAGAACTTGGCATGCTTTTACTACAAATATTGTTTGAACATCTGGACACATAAATATAAACATGCCCTCAGTGCATCCCATTCATAGAAATGTTATGTCTGATCAATAAATGTCGAGGCTAGCCGGACATAGGTAAACAACTGTTATTCAGCTGTAGAATTTCATGATGTGACCTTTTGGGGGAGGGAGGGGGGATTGGGTCTATAATTTTATAAACTTCTTATTTGCGATATTTTGTTACATTCACCTTGTTATCGGTTGTGATCGGTTATAAGTGGAGTTGACTACACACACACATATATATATATATATATTTGTTTCCATATTCTTTTTGATTTCACATTACAAGATAATTGATATGTGCACAATTTTGCTCAGTTTTAACATTAATGTGTATCATGTCTGTAATTACTTTTTAAATATGTCTGCTAACATATTATTTCAGTGATCTGTAAACACATTTGCTATTATGATATGTTTAGTTTGCTTCACCAGGTTGACTGTGGTTTATTCCCACTGCTATTCCATTTTATGTGTAGGTGTCTGGGACACGCACAGACCAGACACAGATTAAAGCAAATAGGATATGTGACCATTGGATGACCTTTTACATTGCTACAGAAATTATTGGCAGGCTGATTAATGTCAGAAAAATGAGATGTAACTATGACAAGTATTGTACTATGCTTTGATTATATCTATGTGTGTGCTGGCTCAGTGGGTTGTGAGCTTGTCTCTTGATAGTGAGGTCTTGGGTTTGAGTCCAGCCGGTGGCAGGTTGGTTTCCTGTCTTTCGGATGAGACAGTAAAAACTGAGGTCCCGTGTCACAGTAGGTATCAGCACGTTAAAGAACCCTCACTGCTCAATGGCCATAAGTGCCGAGCATAGGCCAAAATTTGAAGCCCTTCATCGGCATTTGGTGACATCTCCATATGAGGGAAAGATTCTTGAGTTGGACATTAAACACAAGAAACAAACAATCTATGTTTGTGTGTGTGTGTGTGCGTGTGTGTGTGTGAGAGAGTGTATGTATGTGTGCGTGTTAATATATAAGTATGTATTCGTATAAAATTTAAAGGGTAAGTCAAAATTCTTAAAGTGTATTTTTGAATATTTAAAGGGTATTTTACATAATTATATATAAATTATCACTATTACAATTTGTAACTTCAAATTTAAATGAGTTATTTCATCCCCTGTTTTAAATTCTAATGGACTACCAAATAGATTTGTCACTTCTAATGTCTAGAGCCTGGACTACAAAAAAGACCTATCCGTTCTAATGGACTACCAAATAGATCTGTCACTTCTGATGTCTAGAGCCTGGACTATCTAACAGATCTGTCCCTTCTAATGGACTACCAAATAGATCTGTCACTTCTAATGTCTAGAGCTTGGACTACCCAACAGATCTGTCACTCCTAATGGACTACCAAATAGATTGGTCACTTTTGATGTCTAGAGCCTGGACTACCAAATAGATCTGATACGTCTAATGTCTAGAGCCTGGACTACCAAAAAGGTCTATCCCTTGTAATGGACTACCAAATAGATCTGTCACTTCTGATGTCTAGAGCCTTGACTACCCAACAGATCTGTCACTTCTAATGGACTACCAAATAGATCTGTCAGTTCTAATGTCTAGAGCCAGGACTACCAAACAGATCTGTCACTTCTAATGGACTACCAAATAGATTGGTCACTTTGGATGTCTAGAGCCTGGACTACCAAACAGATCTGTCACTTCTAATGTCTAGAGGAATTTTCACGCTATGTATGTCTCAATATTAGACCATTTGAGTGCGGATGGTGTACATAAACCTCAGTAACTGGATTTTTGGTACCATCTGAATGCCTTAAATCATAAGTCATATTTCATATTTATACACCATTTACATCTTACACTTCCATTAATTATCTTATTACAGTGATCAATTTGGCTTTACATTAAGGATTAGTATTTGGCCTTGTATGATACCCTTTTCACTTTTAGAAATATTTGTTTTTGAGTATTTGTTTTTGCCTTAGTATTTCTAAAGTGTTTTATGTTTATAATATTTATACAAAAAAAAATAAAATAAAAAAAACAAAAAACTTTTACATCTTAGTCCAGAGCTTAGACCATTAAAAAGAAAGCTTTCACTTCTGGTGTTCAGAGCTTGGACTATCACATACTTTTACTTCTTGTGTCCAGATCTTGGACCATCAACATATTTATACTTCTTCAACATATTTATACTTCTTATGTTCAGAGCTTGGACCATTAAAACACTCGTATTTCTTATATCCAGAGCTTCGATAATCAAAAATGCTTTTATGCCTAATGTCTAGAGTTTTCACCATCAATAATACTTATACTTCTTGTGTCTAGAAATTCAATGTTTTACCTGTACCAGGATTGTCTAGAGCTTGAATGTTTTACCTGTACCAGGATTGTCTAGAGCTTGAATGTTTTACCTGTACCAGGATTGTCTAGAGCTTGAATGTTTTACCTGTACCAGGATTGTCTAGAGCTTGAATGTTTTACCTGTACCAGGATTGTCTAGAGCTTGAATGTTTTACCTGTACCAGGATTTAAAAATTGACCTTTGAGGCCAGCATTTTCATTCTGAACTACTTCAAGTGTTGTACTTAGAATATGAATTACATGTATATACTGAAGTAAAACATGCTGATATAGAGCATATAGATATGTAATATCCTACAAACTATGAAAATGTAATAAAGTGACAAAAATAGTTAAGCAGGAAGAACTCTTAGTGAGTTATCATTAGATTTGTCTGTTGTTATATAAAATGCTGGCAGCACATGACAGTGCAGAAGATATGAGTATAAATCATAAATATATATACTTTACAATTATCTTAATCATAATTCTGTTTTAAAGTCTGCATATTTGGCAAACGGAACTGTTTAGCACTCTGTATGTACGCAGGCTCACAAGTAGTACAGGCTCAAGTAGACACAAGTGCAGTAAAGCAGCTGCTCTAGAAGACCTTATAATACATGTGTATCTGATTGTAAGGGATAATAAGTACCTAGGAGAAAAGTAGGTCAAATAAAAATAAGTATTCTGTATAAAGCACCCTAAATCATTTCTATGTTTAAAGTCCGCCACCCTCGTAGGTATTGAAAGAATTCTCAAAATTGAAAACAAAAATCTCTTGAAATCCAGAATTATGAGTCTGTTGTTGTCATTCTCTATAACTGTTTCACAATCCTGTAATAATCCAACCTCTTCAGTGAGACTTTGAAGGAACTTGCAGATGGAGTGAACAAAATTGATCTCAAATGTATTTAAATTTGTTTTTATTTAAATTTGTTATACCAAGATGGCAGAATACTTTATTAAAAATTGTTTGAAAAATTTGTTTGTTTTTTTTATTTCCTCCCTCCTTTGAAGGTTTGACGAATCGACCTGGACGTTAAAAGTAGAATTTATTGATGTAAGCACTATAGATGGAAAGATTATGTCAGTGATGTGTACTTGTGATGGAAAATCAGTTATATTTGACTGTTTGTTATGTCAGGGATCAACATTTGATAAACTACACATCTGGTACATAATGTCATTGGCAAAATATAAGATGTATTTAGGCTGTGTATTGGAAAGATTTGTAAAATACAGGTTCGTTTTGGTGTATAATGATAGATATGCAACAGGGCTGTTATTGGTAAAATTTGTAAAATACAGGTTTACCTGGTATTGGCAAAATTAATAAAATACAAGTTTTCCTGGTACATAACTATGGATATCCAGTAGAGCTCTGTATGGGTAAAATTATTAAAATACAGGTTTACCTTGTAGGTAATGATAGATATCTCAATATGACAGATATTCAGTAAGGACTGTGTATTAGTAAAAATCAGCAAGATACATGTTCAACTGGTGTAGAATGATAGACATAAGATAGGGCTGTTTATTGGAAAAAACATTAAAATACAGGTTTACCTGGTGTAGAATGATAGATATGAGATAGGGTTGTGTATTGGAAAAGCCATTAAAATACAGGTTTACCTGGTTATATAATGATAGACATTTCAGTATGACAGATATCCAGTAAGGACTTTGTATTCTGTCTTTTTGTTAGTCAGAGTTATCTCCCATGTTGGCAGGTATCGATTGTGAAGTCATATCATTACGTGAGAATAAAAGGTCATTTTCACTCAAACATATGACATCACAATTGATAATTTTCTCTCATTTTACACATAAACAAATGACATCACAATTGATACCTGCTGACATGGGAGACAACTCTGACCAACAAAAATACCCAAAAATCAGCATGATACAGGTTCTCCTGGTTTATAATGATAGATACCCAGTAGGGTTGTTTATATATATATATATATATATATATATATATATATATATATATATATATATATATATATATATATATATATATATATATATATATATATATAAAGCACAAATATCACTACAACATTATCATTCACTATGGACCTTGGATCAGAATGATACTATCTGCATAAGAATACAGAAATAACAAGGTACCTAACCCTCAACCTGCAGCACCATTCGCCTGGCTCTCATGCACAACGTCTTAACCACTTAGCCATCTACGCATTCACAAAAGTGATTGTTTCAATAGCAGTCAGTAAAATTTTGTAAGTGATAAAACATTTGCAACTTTAAGGGGCATAAACTATGCTTACACACACACACACACAAAAAAGAAGATTATTTCCATTTTTTTTTTTAATTTTTACTACCTATACTTGATGTACAATAACAAATAGAGCTAAAAACAGGCACAAAAGTCATATATTCCTATGTATTTTTTAATTATCATGTTTATCTTACTCTCTTTACTTATTGTTTTCAGAATTTGCAAAGACACTCCGGTAAACCTTGTGTCTTTTCAAATTTTCATAAAGTAGTTTCAAATGAGTGCCTGATCTTACATGTGTGTTTGTGTATGTGACACTTCTTTCCTAACTTCAATGACTGCCACAGGATTTTACATGGAAAACACAGTATCTAATGTCCTATGAAGACTTGAAAGTTCATAGTTGTCACTGGAAGATGCACACATTACATTATTCACACATGCGGTCACAGTTCGTAGATCAACATGGGAGTCATATCAGGTCCAAGCAAAACAAAAGACAATGACAAAATATGCTTCTGTTTACTTAGCCAGACATAATAGTGTGTAAGAATGAATGAAACAAAAAATTATTTGAGAGTACACATGAATAAAACTGAATTTACTACATTTTCACTGAATATCAAAGAATATTTGAAAACATTTTCTTCAAAGATAAACTTTACGATTGTGATTATGGCATGAGTTGAATTCTTCCTGCATTATCATTTTTTTATTAGGCATTCTAGTAGACTGTCAACTCTCTCCAGTGTGGGGAAAATCTATACAACTTTTCAAAAGCTCAAAAAATGTAAATATCAATTAAAATGAGCAGCTTGCAAAAATCTACAAATATTTCTCTTTGGTTGAAATTGTCTGGTTGGTCCTTATATGAGTTATTTCCCCTTTTAAGTGAATTTTTAATGTTTTTGGATGTTTTTAAACATCATCTTAAAAAGTATTATAGGTAGAGTGAAAGTGAAAGAAGCAAAAATGTTCAGCATGCAAAAATCTACAAAAAAGTCAACGAGGCCAAAATTGTCGGGTCACCTGTTATGGGAGTTATTTCCCCTTTTAAGTGGATTTTTCATGTTTTTGGATGTTTTTTGACATTATCTTGAAAAGTATAATAGCTAGAGTAATAGTGAAAGAAGCAGAAACGTTTTCTGACATTATCTAATAAAAGTAAAGGAAGAAAAAATGTTCAACATGCACAGATCTACAAAAAAATCAACAAGGCCTAAATTGTTGGGTCACCCATTATGAGAGTTATTTCCCCTTTTTGTGGATTTTTCATGTTTTTGGATGTTTTTTGACATTATCTTGAAAAGTATTTAAGCTATTGTAAAAGTGAAAGAAGTAAAAATGTTCAGCATGCAAAGATGTACAAAAAAGTCAATAAGGTCGAAACTGTCAGGTCACCCCTTTTTGGAGTTATTTCCCTTTTTAAGTGGACTTTTCACTGAAGGGATTTCATGAAACTTGACAAACAGCAAGTGCTCAAGCTCATTTACCAAGTTTGTGTTTTCAGTGCGATTGCATCAGGGGTGGATCCAGGGCAGGACAAAATAGGTCCCAAAAGGTACCCCTTTTTAAAAATCCAGAACTGCTGCATGAATTGAAAAACAGATTGTTTCTGAGTTTTGGATGCATAATTCTAATTTGTATTTTTCGTAGAAATTGGAATATTAATTCATTTTTGACACGTTTTTGAGGTCTTTTCAGACTTTGTCATTTTCATTCATATTTGCATGATTTCCTCAATTATCTCCCCTTGCATTCAGTTTGATGCATTCATTATATGTGATTTACTTGTAATTAGGTGATGAAATGTTTTTGTCGTCTTTCACATGTTAAAGGCCAAGTGGCCGAAAATTTGTGAAATTTGAGTGTTTTTCTGTTTTTTGCATACTGATATTTCCCTTTGGAGGACATTAAATTTTATTGAAATGTTTTTTTGTAAGAATTTTGCCAAAATTTAATTTCTATAATTTTTTATGAATTTCTTAAGACTGCAAAAAAGAAGAGGGTGCATTCTTCCCACTCTCAGTTTTGTTTCAAAATCACTGAAGGAAATTTGATGAAACTTGACAGGAAGCAAGTGCGCACGATCCTTCTCACTATCAGCCTCTGTTTCAAAACCACTGAAGGAATTTCGACAAAACTTGACAGAAAGCAAGTGTTCAAGATCCTTTACCAAGTTTGTAGTTTTCAGTCAGATTGCCCCAGCGGTGGATCCAGGGTGGGTCAGAATACTTCCAAAAAGGTACCTCTCTTTAAAAATCTTTTTCTCCAGAACTGCTGCATGAATTGAAAAAACAGATCATTTCTGAGTTATCTACATTGATATATAATTCAAGTTTGCATTTTTCATAGAAATCAGAATATGAATTTTCGACGCGTTTTTGAGGTCTTTTCAGACTTTGTCATTTTCATTCATTTTTGCATGATTTCCTGTATCATATCCTCTTGCATTCAAAATGATGCATTAAAGTGTTTTATTTCTTTATAGGTGAAGAAATGTTTTTGTGCAAGAATTTTGCAGAAATTTGATTTCAAGAAGTTTTTATGAATTTCTAAAAAACAACAATATTTATGTTTCTTGGCCAAATCGGCCTACATGTACATATTCTTCTTGGTCTTCTTTCCACATTTGTAGATGGTTTTCAGGTGAACGATTGAGGCCCTCTTGTTCTGGTACATTTGTAAATTCTAGTCATTTGCGTGTGCCAGTAATCTTCTACCAAAACAAGAGTATTTTGTGTTTCAAAAGCATGTATTCAGATATTACACAGTTTCAGTGCTTATATACTCAAATTAATGATAAACACTTTCAGAATTACCCTGTTATTGTAAGGTCAGTGAAAGTGAAGTATATTATACATATATCTCTGATCCAGGTGTTCCAGTCCTATCCTGTTATTGTATAGTTGGTGACAATGAATTACATTATGTGATTTTGCATGTGTTATTACACTGGAATTATGGTTCACAGGTATTGAACCTGTTACTATATATGGACAAAACTACACATATGTTTCTATCTGTATCATCAGACCACACATGATTGTTCTAGCGGATGAATTCATTGAGAGCGTAGCTCGATTTGAATCCATCCGCTTCAACGATTACATGTCACTTATTTATCCATATGTTTACACAAATTTAAAACTCATTCTGCTTTTAACGACGCCATCAAATATTTTGCATGTAATAATTGACTATATGGAAGCAGAAAATCCATATTGCCCCAGGCTGAAAATGGTTATCAGCCCTGATACTGATTTTTGCCCTGATGTTATCATGACCTATGTGCGTCACTTCCTGTCAGCGAATGGTGTCGATACATCAAATGCACTACAACAACCTAAAAAAACAAGAAACCTTTGCCCCTCCATTATTGACTCGGCTCCATCCATTCCACTGTTTGTATTTTTCATAGAAATCAGAATATTAATTTTTGATGCGTTTTTAAGGTCTTTTCAGACTTTGTCATTTTCATTCATTTTTGCATGATTTCCTCAATTATCTCCCCTTGCATTCCTTGTGATGCATTCATTTAATGTGTTATACTTGAAATTAGGTGAAGAAATATTTTTGTGCAAGAATTTTGCCAAAATTTAATTTCTAGAATTTTTTTATGAATAGCAATATTATATTTCTTGGCTAGATCAGCCTTCATGTACATATTCTTCTTGATCTTCTTTCCACATTTGTGCATGATTTCCTCAATTATCTCCCCTTGCATTCCTTGTGATGCATTCATTTAATGTGTTATACATTTAGGTAGATGCAAGAATTTTGCCAAAATTTAATTTCTAGAATTTTTTTATGAATAGCCATTATTTCTTGGCTAGATCCTTCATGTCATATTCTGTTGTTTCCACATTTGTAGATGGTTCTCAGGTGAGCCATTGAGGCCCTCTTGTTGTTGCTATATGCTCTTATTACCCGAAATATTACTATTAACATCAACAATGACAACTGAGCGGAAATTGTTCTGTATTATTGCATGTTTACAAACAGCATGGCATAAATAGATAAGTGTTAACATAATACATTTGTATTTTTATGAAACATTTTTTATATCTTTAAAAATGTGATAAAAAGATTATAACATGTTTTTCCATATCGGCCTGGTAATATCCCTCAACCCATATCTGCCCGTGGTGTAGAGGTGTACCAATCCTACCCTCTTATTGTATGGTTGTGACATTTAAGTACATTATACATGTCTCTGAGTGATGGAGGATATATTGAGTTCATCATCACCTCACAAAGTGATGGTGATATAGTAAGTCCATCATCACCTCACAAAGTGATGGTGATATATTAAGTCCATCATCACCTCACAAAGTGATCAGGATTAATTGAGTCCATCATCACTTCACAAAGTGATCAGTATGTATCGAGTCCATCATTATCTCACAAAGTGATCCAGATTTATTGTAACAGTGCTGTGTCCAAAGTGATGGTGATATAGGGAGTCCATCATCACCTCTCAAAGTGATCAGGATTTATTGAGTTCATCATCACCCCATAAAGTGATGGGGATATATTAAGTCCATCATCACTTCACAATATGATCAGCATGTATCGAGTCCATCGTCATCTCACAAAGTGATCCAGATTTATTGTAACAGTGCCATGTGTCCAACAGTAAGACAATATATGGATTAGATATAGAGAAAACTTTTCACTGAAATGTTTTTCAAACTTTGCATATACTTATTTACCCTATTTAAAAGATAAACCCTATTGTTTTGGGGGCTGATTGATAAAATATCAATGTCACTGGTATCTACTTTTAGAAACACTGGGTATATATATATATATATATATATATATATATATATATATATATATATATATATATATATATATGTGCAACTTGTTGTTGAAAAGATACAGATAACCATTCACTCACGTGTCTTCAAACTTTGCATACTTATAGTCAATTACATGAAATGATGAACCGTATTGATTTATGAGTCAAAGGTCAAGACATTGTAGACTTATTGTGGTACATGGTATTTTGTGTCTTTCTACTGCTTGTAGGCAAGATACAGAACAAAATGTTGCACCTAAGATGCTCAAATTTGTTATTCACAGTCCTTATTGGAGAGAGAAAAATGCCTATTGCCTTGTTGCTTTTTGGGGTCAAAGGTCAAGGTTATTAGGTAATTTTGAAGAAATATAACTTGATGATAAACTTTATTGTGCAAGTAAAACACATTGTTTTTTCATGGTCAGAAGTCAAAGGTCAAGGTCACAACCTACCTTTGAAAGGAAAACAGTTCTAGGCAAGGAAATGCCAAACAGGTGTATTAAAACAAGAGGCATCTTTCACTCACCATATGCGTCTCGAATTTGAGTTTTTATACACCTATTGTAGACAGACCTATGATGGTACAGCAATGTTCTTAAGTCAGATGTTATTGAAAAAGTTAATCCTGATAGGAGTATTTTGTAACATGGGCATTGCTCATGTTAGTCATTGCCATCGCTTGGCATCAATCGTGGTCATACATTTTTATTTGAGATTAATCTCCTTCAAAACTGATGAGTTAATTTGAATCAAATTTTGTCCACTTAGTAATTGGGTTGTCCACTTTCAGAATTTTGTTTTGCTGCCTTCATCCATCAAATATTAGCTACAATTACATTATTCAATGCTTTATAATATATATTACAGGATTCTTCATAGATTTTGAAATATGCAAATAAGACATAAATAGTTAGCAATATTATAAAAATTTTGCCAGAATCTGTTGGGCAAGTTAAAGCAAAAGTTAGATTGATTAGTCATTGGGCAGTTTTATTTTTCAATGTAACCCCTATTTTTGAGTAGTTGCACTTTGATTGTTACATTTATTTTTTAAGAAGAAGGGAATTTCACAGAACATTGTACAAGTGTCATATCTGACATTATTACATATGAGTTAAGTGCTCAGTTCTTGCTCTTTATTACTTTGTCGGTGGTCCAGTTTCAACATATCTCAATAGAATCTAATAAAACTTAGTACATGTTTAATATAAGAAAATCTCACTCAAGGTAGCAGCTACAAAGTTAATCAACTACTGTCGTTTGTTTGTTTATCGTAGTTTAACACCATTTTCAACAATATTTTAGTTATATTGTGACTTCAAACTTGTCCATAAAGACCAATCAAGGGAACACACAAAAGTAGCAGTTACAGACAGGTGGTCTTTATACAGAGGTATAAAATAAAGTTTACAAGGGTTGTGTTTGAATGGCCTTTGTAGGTAGGTGCCCTTTATACAGAGGTGACCTTTAACGTGACTGTACATTCAAGAAGGACCCCCTGAAATTCATATTTTTAATTGTAACTTAAAAAAAGTTCACAGCCCCCACCCTTCAACCATTTATGTGTTATATGTTATGTCCGACATTTTTAGTTAAAGCTGCATTAGCCAAGTTAGGAATATTTTTTCGGAGAGTTTGTAATAATCATGAAACAATTGTATACCACATGTCACCTGAAAACATGATTTACCGTTGAAAACAGAGTGCAGATGACAAAAAATCATCAATATTTTTTGTGCTTATATGTACATGTACATGGAAACTGAAACAAGACATGGTGGCTGATTACTTCCCCACCATCTTCGTAGATGTCTACGAGATTTGGTGTTTGAGTAAAGTTACAAGGAAAACTTGCACCCAGGACAAATCTTACCAAAACAAAGACCTAGACTGACTGAGTGACAAAAATTGATAGAACAATTCTTTTGTACTTCCATATTTTGTTATCACATATAAGATTTCATATGTCAAGATACTATCGTTGATGTTTAAAATGATGACGTCAGACTATTGGTGGCATTCCTTGATAAAAATGTGAAGGATATGTATGCAGCAGTTATATACAAATAAAAATGTCCTTGCATCATATATACATGTTATATTAAAGTGATATGAGCTGTCGTAGGTGAACAATTTTACATGTCATTTTATGTGATATTCTATCTCATATATATTCCAAAGAGACCATCTGGTGGTTAGAATAACAAATGCATGTGTAAAATTGCAACAATCTTGCCAAAATTAACTGGTAATATCGATTATGTTTTGTCTGCCATACTTTGAGCATTGCAAATTAACTTTCAGTAAATTTTTACGAAGATTACTTGCAGTTAATATTCATTAAGTTCTTATTACCCCTTGCATTTACTTTCCTACAACATCATTTCATACCTAAAACAGGCAAAGTTTGTCTTGTTTTTGTTGTTTCAAAACATTTGTTTCTGAAATTGTCCACGTGCCGGGTATATCAGGTGATCTTGACCCATTTTTAACTCGTCCCATCACATTCTCGGGTTTATCATTCTTGACACATATGATCATGAACTGCCCAACTCCACCGGACATGGCGTCATGATTGTAAAACGTGAGGTATACATACTTTTTTACAGTTATGTTGTTTTGATTTTGTCAATGTCACCTTTCAGGGTAACATTAAAGATTAGGAAATTTTTTCTTCTAGTGACCTGATATATTTATTTGTATATTTATCTGATTTTCTTCAGGTACTTAAAATAATGTTGAAAAGCATATATTTTAGATAATACATGTGCTTTTCAATAAAAATCACGTCCTTTCTTTTGAAAATAAATTTAAAACACATAAAAATTGGCCGACTTTAACATAGTCCGAGCACGCAAAGGACCGAGATCCCCCTGACCGAATGGCTAAGTACATTTGATATGGCGAAAGAGTTTATGTGAAAGGTCATTGCATACTGAAATACAACTGGATTTTTTAAGTTACGAGAAAATTTAAATTCTAATAATTAAAACAAATAACTTGAAAAGAAGATCTTTTACAACATTTTATGTGTTTGATAATGTATTTGAACACACATTTTATCATATTCTCGACTTTATGTCAGGGGACAAAAATAATCATTGTGACAACTTATATTGCTTTAAAGTGACATTTCACTGGGATTGTTCTATTTAAGATTTGGTACTCTTAATTAGATTTGGCAGTACATTTAGGTTTATTATTTCGCCTTGTATGATGCCAATTTTTTCTTTCTGAAATTTATATTTATTTTGTAATTAGAATTCATTTGTGACCTGATGAAGGCTTATTGACAGAAACGATCGTCTTGAGCATGTGTGTCGGCCTTTTTAGTAAAACTATAACTTTGGTGTTATTAATAATACTTGAAAGTTTTCACAATGTTACTGATTATATATATATAATTACTTCATCGGTAAGTTTCATTTTATTTGTTAGTGAGTACTACCCATGTACAATTGATAGGCCTAGAAATATTTGGAACCGCTGACTAATGACATCATAGTAAGCACGGGACAAAACCTGGTCCGGCAGATGACATTTTTAATATTGCAAATGCTCATCCCCATGGAATTTGTATTGAATAAAAGATTATTTCAAAAAGTTATTCAACAATTCCATTAAGATATTAGACCTTTATTCAGCCCAGTGATTCAAAGTTTAAAATTTCAGTTAGGTTTTCTTATTTTTGAGGTCAGCTGCACAGATAGTAGTGACTTCGGCACTCCAGTGAGATTATGCATATTGGCACCTAGTGACATCAGTACGATAAAATCTTTATCATATTTTTTATGGTGTTTTGGTATCAAGTAATTTTGGAATGTGCAAGTGATTTCGGCAATTGCTTGCAAGTAATTTTGTTATCGACACTATGATCGCACGTTTTAACAAAGGTATCATATTTAAATTGCAATATATATATATATATATATATATATATATATATATATATATATACAATATATATATATATATATATATATATATATATATATATATATTCATATGATATTTTTTTTTTCAATTACCTCCAGGAAGAATGAATGATGATAAGGCGTCACAAAACCACATTTTCATCATTATCACTGTGATTACAAAATCATTACCTCCCTTTTAGTTCCTTTAATTGTCCAAACGCCTGCTTGGCTAAAATAATGTTTTGGTGGCCATAATAGCTTAAACTTCAAGAAAAAAATATGGAATGTAAGGTAATTCAAAAATGCATTTTTTTTACTGAAATTATTAGATTTGCTCATAAAAATTACTTTTTAGAACCCATTGAGTTGAACCTTTATGGGTGCCATTATGAACATTTTCAAGTTCCGAATTAATATTAACACATGCCAAAACTGTTATTTCCAAGTGCTGATTCAACTACACTAAGTGGCGATTTCCATATTTCTGAAATCGCTCGGTGCCAATTTGACATGGGTACATGTTGACCAGCAACACTATAAATAGACACTGAAGTAATATGACTATTTTAGTGTTTTATTTTGTGTTTTCTTCAAAGAGATAAATAAATTCAGGTAGAATGGATTAACTTGAAATACATTTTATCCCATTACGATGAAACAAATGACTATGCATGTCTAAGAACTTTCTGATGTGAGGTCACTATGAATATTAACCAGAATACCATTTATTTTTTGATACATGCCCACTAATATTAGTTTTGTTTCCACATTCATAATACTTTAAAATAATCCAATGTGTGCAAGTCAAAAGTGTACTTACAATCAGCTGCTAAAACTGGGTGTGTCTTAAGAACCTAGGAAAGATTTCTCCTCATACATTTTAGAAACAATCAACAATTACAGGTAAATTAGGTGTGGATTTATCTACAATAAATCATTAACATTATGATTGGTATATTAACTCTTTAAATCTTATTTGATATTTTAGTCAGTTTTGATATTGTATTTCAGATATTCACATGAAGGAGGCAGGTATCAAGATATCATTGGACAAATATAGTAACTGGGAGGTACCATATTCTTATATTTGTTGGATACAATGAATTGTGCTCCCGAATGTCTGCAATCGTGGCGTATCACAACACCGGACAAGCATTTAATATGCACGGGCAGTATCCCGACATATTCTTAGACCCAGGTCGATACTCTCCAATTATGGGAAAAAGTAAGTGTTTCTTTATACGTGTACATGTGTATCTCATAATTGACAATTTTGAACGCTATACCTATATAATCTGTTTTGTAATGTTAATTGTTTGTTGTAAATGTCTCACAAATTATCACATATCTTTTTTTCTTATAAATACAAAGTTTCAGAACATTGTAATATATTGTCTCTTGAACATACTCTTCTTACAGGTTGCCAGGTACATTTTCCTTTTAAGAGTTTTATTTTCATTATCTTTTCATCAAATTTTTTTTGTGTTATATTTTTGTGGTAAAATTACTTAACTACACTAGTGTACACCCCTAAAGACACATTTGGATTATTCTGTGTAATTGATTTTCAGTAGAGTTGATTATTTTCAGGGGTAGATGACTTAAAAAATAAAAAACAACTTGTAATTCTGTAACTTGAAATTTTACTCCCTGGAGTTAACCGTATATATAAAACTATATACAGACAACTCCACATATAAATGTAAACCTCGTTATAGCCGGATATCGTTATTCTGATCTATATGGTATAATTTTTAAAAATGCACAGGTAAGAGATATATCCTCCCTATAACCAATATCTCGTTATATATACGATCTCGTTATAAGTGGTGTTGACTGTAGTAGAATCTTGAAATGTCAAAATCAAGTTCATCCTGATTTTTTAACAATATATTCATACTACTTTGACTATACATATCTTGAAGCTTTTTATCTTGAAATATTGCTTAATTGTCATATTATATTTGGAATCCAAAGTATTAGAATAGTAAAAAAACACGCATTATCACCGAGTTTACTTTTACAGTCCAATGATGAATTAAAAGTTGTAGCGTATTTATATACTGGTAGTCATCAGTCTATATTTAAGCTTTTTTTATAAGAAAAAAGTATTGGTACAACTAAAATGAAAATTGGCAATTGGAAAGATTGCATAATGCTGAAAATTAAGTAGAAGCCCAAGATGCTCTATACATTGTCCAGCAAGGATAGAGAAATATGCTAATTGAAATGTTGTCTCAGAATCCGGATGTTTCAACGTAATTAGGATGGTCCTGTAAATTTTGAGATAAGAAGATTCCCACTGTAGTTTATATATGAAAGTGACAAAGTGTCATGGACGCTTTTTTTTTTTTCAATCCAGCGCTCCTGCTTTTGTCTTGCTGTGACAAATTTGCAAAAGCGAGACATCAGTGTTGCTTTTCAAGTTGTGACAGTGTCAAACTTTGCATTTAGCTACAATGTTAAGTTTTGGTTACAGGCTTACTGTTCACTTAATATTAGTGCTGGGTTGGTGATGCCTGTACAGAAGCATGTTAGGCTCACCTGTCAAAATATTTTTCTTGAGAGTGAAAATATTTTATCTGGCAGTCGCCAGATAATTAAGGAGAGCCTTGAGAGAGAGATCAGTCTTTTTGTCCAGGTGAATCTTTTAATACCGTTCTTTTCATTTCTATTGAACTGACTGTACAAAATATTTAACTATTTATATTACAGCCACTTATTCATCTGGTGCTAAATTAACGATATTTTTAGATACGAGTACACAGAATACTGTAGGCTATTCCCTTCAACACCATGTTCTGCCATGAACAGCCTCACAACAGGGATTCATGAATGTTCTTTTCAAAGTTCCTGTAGGCCTACTGTTATTTCGGATATATTTTAATAACATATTTACACTGAAATACAAATTATGTCAGCAAAGTATCTTGAGGAAGGCTAATTTTTAGTTGTATAGACAGTTTGTGTAGGCACACTCCATAATCTTTGTGCATAGGAGTTTTCATTGAGGGATACAAGTTGTGATTATAACATAGAAATTAAAAAAATATATTTTTATCGTTGATATCTAATATTTGTCTATTTACCAGTAGAATTTTAAATATACAATAAAACCAACAAAGCATGACAAAATCTGTATCGCATGATCAACTCTTAGGCCCACGGGCTGATATTGGAGTCTCCAGTTGATTATGCGATACAGATTTTGCCACATATTATTCTTTATGTATTATCAAACACTGGGCATCCTAGTGTGTGATAATTCAAGCATCATCACCTGCTGCGTGTAATAGAGTGTGATAAGCTAGGCCTATCCAATATCTAAACATGTATAAGTTTTGGTATAGTTAGGATGATTATATCTTTATTAAAGTCTAAAGTTTAGACTAAATTTAATTTAAAAGTCAGTCCAGGGCCTGAGATCGTGAAGTGATCTCAGCCTCAAGTCAGACTTCAATCAAGTGGCGGCCACCAGATGAGATATTTTCACTCTCAAGAAAAATGTTTTGATAGGTGAGCCTAATACTTATCCGTTGGCCTGAGTGTTCCTTGGGGGTCTAGCATTGATGTTGATTTTTCTATACTTTGATCATATATAATTTTTTGTGATATGCATGATAATATACTTTTAACCCATTTCCTGGATGCTCAAAAATATAAGAGCATAAACAACATTACATAAGGTTTTTTTTTTTTAAGTTCAACAGCGATAGTGTGTTCGCGTTGACATAATAATCCGGTCAGTGATTCACAGTCAGATGAATACAACTGGCAAACTAGAAACGATGAAAGTCATACTAAATTTTTTATCTGAAATTAAATCTTGAAAACCGTAAGTAGATATCTTGATCCAGCGACATCTCACCCTTGTTTTAATTATATTCTGTTTGCTAAAAGTCTATTAGCAGTGGGATGTCAGACACCACATTTTTCATCATGTGCTTTTAGATCTTAAAATAGAATAGACATCTCTAAATTTGATTGGTTATCAGTCATTTAATATTCCTTATATAGGCATATGACAAGGTCTGGTAGATGGCACTCTTGAAAAAGGTTAATATCATGATGTACTTTTAGCATCTAAATCTGCTGGAACTAAAAAATAATCCTAACGTACATGTGTATGCTGAATTATCACTAAATTAACACTAAATTAGTGTTAAAAAGAAATAATTTATTAACTGAAACTCAAAGTATCGGTAATCCTAAAGTTAAACACATAAATAAATATATGTGTGTACGTGTATATGTATGTGTGTTTTGTGTGTGTAACAGTAGATGGACGAAACTTGGCAGGGATTCCTACATGATTTGCTGTTGTTTTTCCACTATGTGTCCCAGGGGTTTATCCCAGTGTATATGATATTTTGAACCCCATGATATTTTGAACCTGGTGTCATATATGATATTTTGAACCCCATGATATTTTGAACCTGGTTTCATATATGATATTTTTAACCTGGTGTCATATATGATATTTTGAACCTGGTGTCATATATGATATTTTGAACCCCATGATATTTTGAACCTGGTGTCATATATGATATTTTGAACCCCATGATATTTTGAACCTGGTGTCATATATGATATTTTGAACCAGGTGTCATATATGATATTTTGAACCAGGTGTCATGTATGATATTTTGAACCTGGTGTCATATATGATATTTTGAACCCCATGATATTTTGAACCTGGTGTCGTATATGATATTTTGAACCCCATGATATTTTAAACCTGGTGTCATATATGATATTTTAAACCTGGTGTCATATACTATATTTTGAACCAGGTGTCATATATGATATTTTGAACCAGGTGTCATATATGATATTTTGAACCAGGTGTCATATATGATATTTTGAACCTGGTGTCTTATATTTTGAACTCCCTATGTACTTCTGCTTTTGTTGTTTATATCTATGAAAAAATAAACATCTTAACAGCAATAAATTATATAATAACCAAATAACTGAGGGTAGGGGTGTCACAGTCCCCCCCTTAAACTGACTACTCTTAGAAATTTAAATTATTCATTTTATATTTTATTATAGTACTGTTATATGTGGCAAAATATCCTGCAAACTTTTGAGATCTGCACCAATAAACCATACATATTCTTGTTTCTTATATAAAGAGCAGTTAATTGGTGCTAAGTTAAATTCCCTGGGGGTTCAAAATATCATAGCCATGACATATTGACCCGCCTTCCCATTCCTGTATCACATCCTTTTTTATATATCACTCATTAATGTTTAAAAGTTGGAATTTTGTATAAACATCACAATTAAGGCACAAGTTCATAGGTGGTTCAAAATATCATGTGTGTTTGGGGGGGGGGGGGGTCTCAAAATATCGCAGTGATACATTGAACCCGGGTTCAACTTAACGCTATGAAATTTTGAACCCGGATTCAATATTTCATGAATCAAAATATCATGCTACACCGGGTTAGGCATAATATCTCAATGAGGGGCCCCTCCTTTGGCCTACCTCTTCATTAACTCAATGCCCACAGCAAACCAAAATGTTTAATTTTTAAATTTCTTGCTAGTATTATTTAGCCTACATATTTTACTTCTTTTTCACATTTGTTGATTCAGGTAAGTGATATATACTCACTTAGACCTCTGAAGTTTTCTTCAAATTAGCAAAAAAATTTATCATTATTTATAATTGTATACTGTTAGTGTACAAACATGTCCAGTTACAGAATAAATTTTGCTTGTTTTACCTTAAATTCATGAAAAGTTAGTTGAGCTTGATTACTGACTAAATTATATGTGACTTCAGGCCCTGGACTTGGCTAGTTAATAAAGCTATGATTATGAATTTTTAGGTTTAAGGTCACAGAGTACATACTGTAAAACATGTCAAATTTTAAAGTTAAATGGCTGTTAATGCATCTTCAAGTATTAAAAAATAAACAAACCAAAAGCAAGTCCTGAATGTATTGATTATGAAATTATACTTTTCTCAAAATTTTCAAATTTGTCAGTTTAGTTCATTGTCTTTAGAGAGGTCATGTCTTGTATGAACACCAGTCAAATCTTTTTTCCACAACTGACAATTTTCCCAAAATACAAAATACTGAAGAGTGGTCTACACTGAAATGTTTGTACACGATCTTGCAGAAAAGGTTGAAACATGTGTTTACTGCTAGAAGGACCATATGGGATTCTCACATATTTTCTGTGTATATACTGTAAATCAACAATTAACTGAGAAATACTTTCCCACAAGGGTCCCCTATTTACATAGCAATTGAATCCATTAGCATTATAATTAGATTTCATTTTACCAGTATGACAGTTGACGACTAATACATCTCTACCTTATCTTACTTTACCTCATATCATATAATTCTTCTTAATCTTTCATATATCTTTTAATCTATATAAAAAATTAAACGTATCATAAAAAATGGATGTAATTTTTTGTACATTATAGAAAAAAATCAAATAATAATAAACTTGAATATCAGAGAATATTGTATATATCTTAGTTATTTTATGTCTTTATGATACATAGTGTAACTATGGTAACTCTTGCTAGTTCCCATGACAGTAAATTTATTTCATTTTGGTTCTGAAATCCACCAAAAACATAAAAAGGAATTTTAAAAATATGTCAGCTTTTCCCTCCCCAAATCTCGGCTATTAAAAGCTGTGAAATATATCACTGTGATATCTTCTTAGTTTAATACATTACTGTGGCAGATTTCAATAATGTAAGTGAAATATATCAAGAATGTTTTATCAGAAATAATTCAAATACACAAGTGTGGTTAATTATTACCTTGATTTTATCAGAGCCATTATGATGTGACCCAGTGAACTTTTGATTTTCCATGTGCATATTGTCAGAAACAGCTAAAAAAGATGATTAAACATAGTACATATTATACAGTTTCCATCTGTATTTTCTAAACATCTTAAGGATAATACCTGGACTTTGTTTTTTATTAATGTAAAACCTGATTTTATTAAATAATTATTATTTTCCCCTGAACTAAAAGACAAAAAGATGGGTTTTCCCCTTTGTGTGCCCAGCTATTTATAACTGTGCCCTGTCCTTCAACTTTTCTACTAGTGCTGTAAGTTTGTTTGGCTTAACCTAGATATCAATTTGGCATGTTACTTTATACTGTTAAATGTTTCCTGAACAATGTAGTCAGAAAATGAAAAAATCAACAAATAAATATCTTGTCCGGTCAATGGAATATAGAGATATTCTTAAATGTCACGATCTGGTTGAAATGTTTCATGCAAGTTGAAAAAGCATGTCTATGCTATATAGACATACAAATGTAAAAGGTTGATATATTCATGAAGTATGACTTAACATTAACATATTCATGAAGTCAAATAGTTTTGTTTATCGTTGACTAAACAAGCCATGTGGATTGAAAATTTTACTTTAAGACATGCTTGACTTACCAGGCGATATTACTTGTGTCCCCACTATGGATCTAACATGTGTTTTATAGGACGTGCTTCATTAAATATGCCTAGAATAGTGTGAATGTGTTCAACTATAAGTGCTGGAGAGACTCCATAGCCTGCTATATAAGAGCATCAGTATATAATGCATGTTCTTTGATATTCAGTTGTTATATTGTCTTCAAGAGAAACATCTTCCTGGAGAACTTGATGTAATTGAATCAAACTGTTTTAAGTGTGTTTGCCTTTAATGGTATTGTTCTGTATAGATATTCATGACTTACTCTTAAGGTATCAATTGGGATAATGAAACACAGAAATCCATTTTCTGTATAGATTAAATGTTAAGAAGTGTGCAATGGATGTATCGTTTGTGTATAGATGATATTAAATGTTGAAGATAGATGAGGAATGGTTAACATGCTAATTATCACCATGCCTCAGTATCTGTAAACAGCTTTTGTGATTGTACTGAAGTACATATACTCATATAAATTGGATACGTATATATACCTGAACTCAGTTCCAATCAATCACTCACAAAAATAGATATGTGATAATTAGCGAAGAAAAGAGATCCGATAAAAATCTGTGTGGAGATTGAGTTATGGTGTGGATAAGCGGAGTCACCCAATTAGATCTGGAGAAATCACCCTCGAAAGGTAAATATCCTTAAATTGTTAAGTGGAATCACCCAGTTAGATATGGCAAAATCATCCTTGAAAGGTAAAATCATTATATTGTTAAGCGTAGTCAACCCATTAGATCTTGAGAAATCACCCTCAAAAGTTAACATTCTTATATTGTGTATAGATGCCAATCATTGTCTTGACATAATTTGTTTTCTTATAGGTAAAATACCATCAATTTATTTTGATCGTTGAGGTCTTCAATATATGATAATATATTGAAGGTTCTGTAATATGCATCAATGACCTTGATTTCAGGTCTAGTTGAAGTCTGAATATTTGTTGGATTCTCCATTGGGAATGGGGCCTGGGCTTTATGAATTTTGGATTTCAGCAACATCCTGTTTAAATAGGGAAATCTAAAATTACATAAAACTGTTGTTGAAAACACACAAATCTCTTCAAATTTAATGTCATTTTACTACTATTGGGAAATTTCAACTAAAATTATGAAAATGCATTTTTTTTCATTAGGAATGGGTCTTATTTTGTCACCCACCTCATTAAGTGTAATACCCCTTGTTGAATTAAAAACATTTAACCAATGCAACTCTTACCTCTAATAAGCACAGATTCAAACCACTGCACCTGTTACCTCTTATAAATTAGTGCAATACTTCTAATAAGCACAGATTCAAACTTGGTGTGGTCTAGACCTACCTCTAATATTTAGCACTGATTCAAGCACATGTTAGAACCAGTGCATCTCCTACCTCTAATAAGCATAGGTTCAAACCAGTGCAACTTTAACCTCTTATAAGCACAAGATTAAACAGGTGCAGCTCTTACCTTTTATAAGCATATGTTAAAACCAGTATGATGTATATCTCTTAGAAGCACAGGTTCAAACCAATGCAACTCTTACCCCTAATAAGCACAGATTCAAACCAGTGAAACTTTTACCTCTTATAACACATGGTGGTTCAAGACTATTTCTGTCCAGTGTCTAGACCATTCCTGATTAATGTCTCTTGGTGTGGTCTAGAATTTCCTGTTTAATGTCTCTTGGTGTGGTCTAGACCATTCCTGTTTAATGTCTCTCTTGGGTGTCTAGTCTGTTTGAGACCGTTCCTGTTTTGATGTCTCTTGGTGTGGTCTAGAATTTCCTGTTTGATGTCTCTTGGTGTGGTCTAGAATGTCCTGTTTAATGTCTCTTGGTGTGGTCTAGACCAATCCTGTTTGATGTCTCTTGGTGTGGTCTAGACCAATCCTGTTTGATGTCTCTTGGTGTGGTCTAGACCATTCCTGTTTAATGTCTCTTGGTGTGGTCTAGAATTTCCTGTTTAATGTCTCTTGGTGTGGTCTAGACCAATCCTGTTTGATGTCTCTTGGTGTGGTCTAGACCATTCCTGTTTAATGTCTCTTGGTGTGGTCTAGAATTTCCTGTTTAATGTCTCTTGGTGTGGTCTAGACCATTCTTGTTTAATGTCTCTTAGTGTGGTCTAGACCATTCCTGTTTAATGTCTCTTGGTGTGGTCTAGACACTTCCTGCTTAATATTTCTGGGTGTGTCTAGACATTCCTTGTTCAGTGTCTCTTGGTGTAGTCTAGACACTTCCTGTTCAGTGTCTCTTTATGGAGTCCAGACACTTCTTGTTTAATGTGTCTGGGTGTGGTCTAGACACTTCCTGTTCAGTGTCTCTTTATGGAGTCCAGACACTTCTTGTTTAGTGTCTCTGGGTGTAGTCTAGACACTTGCTGTTCATTGTCTCTTTATGGAGTCCAGACACTTCTTGTTTAATGTGTCTGGGTGTGATCTAGACACTTCCTGTTCAGTGTCTCTTTATGGAGTCCAGACACTTCTTGTTTAATGTGTCTGGGTGTGGTCTAGACACTTGCTCTCTAGTGTCTGTTTATTAAGTCACCAGAGCCATTAACTTGTACTTGTACATCTTTAAAAATCTTCTTCTATTGAACCAATGATCAGATGACTTTCAAATTTTGTATGCATAATTGTTTAGTCAATATCTTTAAAGTTTGCGAATAAAAACAATATCTGTCCATAAATGAACCTCTATGGGGTCCATCAGTATGTTTTTTGTTCAAGTTTTAGAAATTTTTGACTACTTCTTTAGAACCATTGACCCATTTAAAACAAACTTGATAGAAAGTATCCCCATGTGAAGCTGCTTAAAGTTTGCAGTTAAAAAGGGGCTAGGTCCAAACATGGCCACCATGACTGAAGATAGAACAAATGTCTAAGCATATATTTTTTACGTAATACATGCATCTTGATTATTATTAAAGCTAGAAAAAAAAAATACCTTAAAATTATTGGCTTGAAAAGATCTACTAACAAGTTTATATGGTGAAAATTGTCAGACAGACTCTCATGGGAGTGATTTCCCCATTTAAGTGGATATTTTTCATGCTTTTGGCTGTTTTGGGACATTATCTTGTGAAGTATAATAGATAGA
This sequence comes from Atrina japonica, assembly GCA_030159075.1. Taxonomy (NCBI): domain Eukaryota; kingdom Metazoa; phylum Mollusca; class Bivalvia; order Pterioida; family Pinnidae; genus Atrina; species Atrina japonica. The sequence goes on along the minus strand of BROG01000351.1, from coordinate 630,654 downwards.
GTGAAAGTGAAAAAAGCAAAAATGTTGGGCATGAAAAGATCTACAGAAAAGTCAGTAAGGCGGAAATTGTTAGGTTAATGCTTATGGAAGTTATTTCCCCTTTTATGTGGACTTTCAATGTTTTTTGACTATTGTCTTGAAAAGTATGAGGTAGAAAGAAAGTGAAAGAAGCAAAAATGTTTGGCATGCAAAGATTTATTTTAAAAATTCAACATCCAACACTTACGGATATATATCCCCTTTTGAGTGAATATTTTATATTTTTGGCAATTATCTTGAAAAGTATAAAAGCAAAAATGTTAAGATTTAAGAAATTTCATTTCTAAGTAGAATTTTTGCTAAAGGTGAGCAATTCAGGCTTTGTGCAGCCTCAGGTTTACTGGTTCAATTTAACTAAACTGCACAAACTTTTGCATGGGAAGTCACATAATGTTTGCAAATGAGAATGGGCTACTACCCATACGGGCTCTAAAACAGACCAAACCTGATCACTCACATGACCGTTAAGCCCCAATGGGCTTCTTGTGTAGTCTAGACACTACCTGTTTAATGTCACTGGGTGTGGTCTGGACACTCCCTGTTTAATGTCTTTGGATATGGTCTAGACACTTCCTTTCCAATGTCTCTGTAGTCTAGACACTTCCTGTTTAATGT